>JAXGGA010004787.1:0-84423 GCA_038373865.1 Uloborus plumipes
GTCATTTTTTTTCTGAGTCTGCATTTCCGCCATGTTTGCGGAGTCGGAGTCGGAATCAGAGTCCTCACAGAAGATTATTCAGAAAAGTACTTTACATACATTATTTATCAAAACCATTTTCTTACAAAGTTAGTTTGAAGGAAATCCGCCTTTAAGCTCAGGATCAACATTCAACTTAAATTTCCCCGTAGGCGCTAATGTTAAGTTTTTTTCTGAACGGTTCAACGTTGAACGAAAAATGGTTCAAATCAAAAAGCGAAATATGGGAATGAGCCTCTCCGAGATCTTTCGAACAAAAAAAGTTTATTCAATTCGGACGGTTCACTTAAAAGTTATTAGGTGGGGAAAGGTTGCTTGAACGGTTCAATGTTGAACGAAAAAATGTTCAAATTGAAAATTTAAATATGGTAATGAAGTATCCTTGCTGAGATCCTTCGAACAAAAAAAAAGTTTGTTTAAATCGGACTGTTCACTCAAAAGTTATTAGGGGTGACAGCTTGTTTGAACGGTTCAATGTTGAACGAAAAATTGTTCAAATCGAAAATGTAAATACGGGAATGAAGTATCCTTGATAAGATCTTTCGAACAAAAAAAAGTTTGTTCAAATCGGACTGTTCACTAAAAAGTTAGTATCGCGGGACAGGTTGTTTGAACGGCTCAAAGTTGAACCAAAAATTGTTCAAATCGAAAAATCAAATATGGGAATGAGCTGTACTCGCCGAGATCTTTCCAACAAAAAAAAGTTTGTTCAAATCGGAATGTTCATTCAAAAGTTATTAGGGGGGGGGGGGACAGACAGACAGACCGACCGACACACAAATTCCCCATCTCAATACCCTACTTTCCAATTTTTAATTTTTCAATATTTATTTTACTTTTTTATTTCTTTTTGACTTTTTTTTGGACTTGGCGATATTTTTTAGATGCATTAAGCCACTTTTAATGCTTTTTTCGTCTTTCTTTTATTTTTAACGGGAAAGTAGGCTAAAAATAGAATGTGATTAAATTTCCAAATTCAAATCAATTTATCGAGCTATAAGTGGCCCTAAAGCGAATCTTGCTTTCCAATCTTTACAGTGGAGCAAAAATGAAAATAGCACCCAGAAATAAAAGTAAAAGATTTTTGTGATTTCTTATTTGATCCATAAATACATAAGGTGCATTGCAGTATAATAGCCTACCATTTATTTTCGTTGAATATGACGCACAAGATAAAAATAAAACACGTTACAAATGGAGGAGATTCATCATATATTTCGTTCGCTATTGTAATGCATACCTAATCAATACAGCCGATCTCTTGCCATCTAATTTTCATTGCAAAACCTGTATTGTGATATTTTCTTACACATTGTTATTATAAATATTTATTGCTCTGTTAGAATTATTATACATAAGATTAAATATTACGGGATATTATTTTCACTTATTCTTTCATAGGTTTTACTTTTCCTTTTAAATCAAAAACTTGTTTAAGCTATTTTCTGCGGTATTATGCTCAGTCACTTTAGGTTATACTAGCGGTACCCGCACGGCTTTGCCCGTAGTATAAGATTAAAAGTTCATTTGTAAAATAATTGATATAGCAGAAAAAATGCTCTATTTTAATTATAATTCAACTGTGATTCCTTCAAAGTATATGATATAAAAATCTGGTATGGACCCCACACTACTTCCTTTTACGTGTAAATTTCTTAGTAGATGACTTAAGTGCTAAAATAGTGCTTGGAGTGATCAAGATAACAATTCAAACATTTATATCCCTAGTTTGCCACGAAACAATGCAAAAAAATGTTTTACAATGATTAATCTCCTAAATATCGCCGATTTTAACATCATTCAGTGGATTTTTCGCAAAATATCGCCAATAGCGCCAAATTGAACCAAAAAAAAAAAATTAAATCGCCAAATTGGCGACAAATACTTGGCGACCGAAGGCTTGGCGATATATCGCCAAGTGGTCGCGCCAATTCATATCACTTGTGTCTGCATTGAAATTAACACTGATTGATTTACTCCATAAAAGGGGTAAAACACCCCCTTGGGACATTCGAATGCAACCCCAAGGGGAGATGCACAAAAATAAGCCAAAAGAGAAAATAAGAACAATTTTGTTGCTCACAGAAACCAACAGAAATCTTACCAAAATTTGAAAGAAGAAGAAAGTTTCCTTTCCTAGCTTTAAAAACAATACATTTGCCGAAATGAAACACTTTAAAAAGAACGATGCAATGTCGCAATTTATACGATATTTGGTTAATCTTTGTGCTTTGGGTACCCCTTTCTCGCTAAATGGGCGATAGACGCGCCTACTACTGTTTCCAAACGTTGCCAAAATCAATATTGCTGAAATGCGAAATCTATGAAAATGAAAAAAAAAAATCCGCCAAATCTTTTAATTAAGTCATTAGTATATTGGAAACAGGGTTGCCAGAAAAATACTACGCTCCTTATTTGGGCCAAAAAAATACTACCGTAGTATCAAAAATACTACGTCTGGCAACGCTGGAAAAAGAACGAAACAAAAATAAGTATGAACACGTAACCATGGTAACAACATGAAAAGTTGATTTCCGTTGATAAAATAATTCATTTCATCTCTATTTTCAAACAAATTTTATTCTCGAGCTTAACCATTTTAGAATCGTTTGGCTTGCTTTACTGAAGGTAAGCCTTGAATTCCGGGATTCTAAAAACAATTGTTACAGCTCTCCTGATGATCGTAGAAACTTCAAAAAAACTTCATTTTGTGCAGAAAATTTCAAGCTTTTGAATGACATAAAACTTGAAAATGTGTATGAAATATTTCTTCCCTATTTTACCGAATTTCCCCTAAGAATTCGAACAGAAAAAGGACGAAATAGAATTTTCGAAAAATCGCTTCGAGGTGCAAAACTACATGCTACAAACTAAATTTGTGCCAAGTGTCATGAAAATCGACCGAACGGTTTTGGCGCTACGCGCGTAACAGACAGAAAGAAGGAAAGACAGACCCACCTTCAGCTTTATTATTAGTAGAGGTTATTCTAAACCATGGTTTCACTTGTTGAGTGGTAATAGGTATCATTTTTTACAAAAATTTAAAAACTTATCAACTCCAACATTCATAATTCTAATTTGAAGAAAACAGAGGAAATACAAATTATCAATGAGTTAGAATTTTTGAGCAGCTTCATAACCAAAATTTGTCCAACTCATAAGAGAAGAAAAATAACTGATTGTGCTCCATCTGATTGTGCTTTATGTCAAATCTACAAATTAACAACAGAAGCGCCCAGAAGGAAGGAAGGTCACGAGAGGTCACTGGGACCTCCCAAAAATTTTCCTCATTCGGCAATTCGGACTGACTATTCTGCAAATCCAGGGATAGTATTGTATTATTATTATTATTATTATTATTATTATTATGCATATTGCGTGTGTCTGTAGCAGCATTTTTTAATATGTAGGGTCACCTGGGGCATGGCTACCTGCGATCTTAAAGCGGCTAACCAGACGGGCGAAAAAGAGCGTACAAGCAGAACTTACATTTTCTGCCACATCAGTCATTTGGCGCTGATCTCCTAGGGTTCGGTGAGACTTTTTAAAGGGAAAGGTATAGTAATAACATGCGTGTAAAGACTTGATTTCTTGGAGTAAAACTGTTTCAGTCTTGATGAAAAAAAAACAAACATCAAAATACATAGTGTTGTTATGTGTTCACAGTTTAAAACATTTATAAAGCACATGAAACAATTAAAAGATTGTTTAAAAGTCATAACACATGCAGTCTTCGAAACTACATTTACGTGAAACATTACGTTTACATCTGATTTAGAAGATAGCTTTATATATGCGAGAGACAATCATTTATTTAAAGGATTGCATTTTCCTCACTTCCGGTTTAACCAGAGTTGCAAAAAGGAAAGCTGATTCTTCTAAAATTACATTTATTGATGCGCCGATGAAAACGTAAAAGTTTAATTAAAATGCAGTTAGATGCAGGCTCGTCCTTCCGAATTGGGGGAGGGGGGTCAATTAAAATACAGTTTTATATTTTAATTGACCTCCTCCCCCGGATGGGGGGAAATTCCGAATTAGGGGAGGGGGCTTAGAGGGGGGGGGGTCAATTAAAATACAGTTTTGTATTTTAATTGACCCCCCTCCCCCGGATGGGAGGGAAATTCCGAATTGGGGGAGGGGGATTAGAGGGGGTCAATTAAAATACAGTTTTGTATTTTAATTGACCCCCCTCCCCCGAATGGGGGGAAATTCGGAATTGGGGGAGGGGGGGTCAGAGGGGGTCAATTAAAATATAGTTTTGTATTTCAAAAACCCCCTACCCAGAATGGGGGGAAATTTTGAATTGGGGGAGGGGGTCAGAGGGGGGGTCAATTAAAATAGAGTTTTGTATTTTAATTGATCCCCTCCCCCGAACAGGGGGGGAATTCGGAATTGGGGGAGGGGGGTCAGAGGGGGTCAATTAAAATACAGTTTTGTATTTCAAAAACCCCCCTCCCCCGAATGGGGGGGAAATTTTGAATTTGGGGAGGGGGTTCAGAGGGGGGTCAATTAAAATACAGTTTTGTATTTCAAAACACCCCCTCCCCCGAATGGGGGGAAATTCCGAATTAGGGGAGGGGGGTCAGAGGGGGGGTCAATTAAAATACAGTTTTGTATTTTAATTGACCCCCCTCCCCCGGATGGGAGGGAAATTCCGAATTTGGGGAGGGGGATCAGAGGGGGGGTCAATTAAAATACAGTTTTGTATTTTAATTGACCCCCTCTCCCGAATGGGGGGAAATTCGGAATTGGGGGAGGGGGGTCAGAGGGGGTCAATTAAAATACAGTTTTGTATTTCATAAACCCCCTCCCCTGAATGGGGGGAAATTTCGAATTGGGGGGGTCAGAGGGGGGGGCAATTAAAATACAGTTTTGTATTTTAATTGACCCCCCTCCCCCCAATGGGGGGAATTCGGAATTTTTGGAGGGGGGTCAGAGGGGGGTCAAGTAAAATACAGTTTTGTATTTTAATTAACCCCCTCTCCCGAATGGGGGGAAATTCGGAATTGGGGGAGGGGGGTCAGAGGGAGTCAATTAAAATACAGTTTTGTATTTCAAAAACCCCCCTCCCCAGAATGGGGGAAAATTTCGATTTGCGGGGGGGGGGTTAAGAGGGGGGTCAATTAAAATACAGTTTTGTATTTTAATTGATCCCCTCCCCCGAATGGGGGGGAATTCGAAATTGTGGGAGGGGGGTCAGAGGGGAGTCAATTAAAATACAGTTTTGTATTTTAATTGACCCCCCTCCCCCGGATGGGAGGGAAATTCCGAATTGGGGGAGGGGGGTCAGAGGGGAGTAAATTAAAATACAGTTTTGTATTTTAATTGACCCCCCTCCCCCGGATGGGAGGGAAATTCCGAATTGGGGGAGGGGGTCAGAGGGGGGGTCAATTAAAATACAGCTTTGTATTTTAATTACCTCCCTCCCCCGAATGGGGGGGGGGAATTCCGAATTGGGGGAGGGGTCAATTAAAAAACAGTTTTGTATTTTAATTGGCACCCCCTCCCCGAATGGGGGGGAATCCGAATTGGGGAGGGGGGTCAGAGGGAGGGTCAATTAAAATACAGTTTTGTATTTTAACTGACCCCCTCCCCGAACAGGGGGGGAATTCGGAATTGTGGGAGTGTGGTTAGAGGGGGGTCAATTAAAATACAGTTTTGTATTAAAATTCCCCCTCCCCAGAATGGAGGGAAATTTCGAATTGGGGGAGGGGGTCAAAGGGGGGCAATTAAAATACAGTTTTGTATTTTAATTGATCCCCTCCCCAGAATGGGGGGAATTTGGAATTGGGGGAGGGGGTCAGTACCCCCCCTCCCCCGGATGGGAGGGAAATTCCGAATTGGGGGAGTGGGATCAGAGGGGGGTCAATTAAAATACAGTTTTGTATTTTAATTGACCCCCTCTCCCGAATGCGGGAAAATTCGGAATTGGGGGAGGTGGGTCAGAGGGGTCAAATAAAATACAGTTTTGTATTTCAATGACCCCCCTCCCCAGTATGGGTGGGAAATTTCGAATTGGGGAGGTGGTCAGAGGGGGGTCAATTAAAATACAGTTTTGTTTTTTCATTGACCCCCTCTCCCGAATACGGGAAAATTCGGAATTGGGGGAGGGGGGTCAGAGGGGGTCAATTAAAATACAGTTTTGTATTTCAAAAACCCCCCTCCCCAGAATGGGGGGAAATTTCGAATTGGGGGAGGGGGGTCAGAAGGGGGTCAATTAAAATACAGTTTTGTATTTTAATTGACCCCCTCCCCCGAATGGGGGGAATTCCGAATTGGGAGAGGGGGTCAGAGGGGGGGTCAATTAAAATAGTTTTGTATTTTAATTGACCCCCTCTCCCGAATGGGGGGAATTCCGAATTGGGGGAGGGGGTCAGAGGGGGTGGTCAATTAACATAGTTCTGTATTTTAATTGACCCCCCTCTGACCGCCCTCCCCCCAATTTCGAATTCCCCCCTATTCTGGGGAGGGGCGTCAATTAAAATACAAAACTATTTTAATTGACCCCCCTCTGACCCGCTCCCCCAATTCGGAATCAACCCCCAATTCGGGGGGGCAATTAAAATACAAAACTGTATTTTAATTGACCCCCTCTGACCCCTCCCCCAAATCGGAATCCCCCCCAATTCGGAATTCCCCCCCCCCAATTCGGAATTCCCCTCTCCAATTCGGGGGATGGGTCAATTAAAATACAAAACTGTGTTTTAATTGACCCCCCTCTGACCCCTCCCCCAATTCGGAATCCTCCCCCAATTCGGAATTCCCCCCCAATTCGGGGGAGGAGGCGATTAAAATACAAAACTGTATTTTAATTGACCCCCCTCTGACCCCCCTCCCTCAATTCGGAATTTCCCTCCCATCCGAAGGAGGGGGGTCAATTACAATACAAAACTGTATTTTAATTGACCCCCCTCTGACCCCCCTCCCCCAATTCGGAATTTCCCTCCCATTCGGGGGAGGGAGGTAATTGAAATACAAAACTGTATTTTAATTGACCCCCCTCAAAACCCCCTCCCCCAATTCCGAATTCCCCCCCCATTCTGGGGAGGGGGGTCAATTAAAATACAAAAGTGTATTTTAATTGTCCCCCCTCTGACCCGCTCCCCCAATTCGGAATTAACCCCCAATTCGGGGGAGGCGGTCAATTTAAATACAAAACTGCATTTTAATTGACCCCCCTCTGACCCCCTCCCCCAATTCGGAATTCCCCCCCAATTCGGGGGAGGGGGTCAATTTAAATACAAAACTGTGTTTTACTTGACCCCCCTTTGACCCCCTCCCCCAATTCGGAATCCCCTCCATTCGGAATTCCCCCCCCAATTCGGGGGAGGGGTCAATTAAAATACAAAACTGTGCTTTAATTGACCCCCTCTGACCCCTCCCCCAATTCGGAATCCCCCCCAATTCGGAATTCCCCCCCAATTCGGGGGAGGGGGCGATTAAAATACAAAACTGTATTTTAATTGACCCCCTATGCCCCCCCCCCCCAATTCCGAATTCCCCCCCATTCTGGGGAGGGGGTTAATTAAAATACAAAAGTATTTTAATTGACCCCCTTCTGACCCGCTCCCCCAATTCGGAATCAACCCCCAATTCGGGGGGGAGCCATTAACTGACCCCCTCCTCCAATTCGGAATTCCCCCCCCCAATTCGGGGGAGGGGTCAATTAAAATACAAAACTGTGTTTTAATTGACCCCCCTCTGACTCCCCTCCCCCAATTCGGAATTTCCCTCCCATCCTGGGGAGGGGGGTCAATTACAATACAAAACTGTATTTTAATTGACCCTCCCTCTGACCCCCCTCCCCCAATTCGGAATTCCCCCCATTCGGGGGAGGGGGTCAATTAAAATACAAAACTGCATTTTAATTGACCCCCTCTGACCCCCCTCCCCCAATTCCGAATTCCCCTCATTCTGGGGAGGGGGGTCAATTAAAATACAAAGGTATTTTAATTGACCCCCTTCTGACCCGCTCCCCCAATTCGGAATCAACCCCCAATTCGGGGGGGAGCAATTAACTGACCCCCTCCCCCAATTCGGAATTCCCCCCCCCAATTCGGGGGAGGGGTCAATTAAAATACAAAACTGTGTTTTAATTGACCCCCCTCTGACCCCCCTTCCCAATTCGGAATTTCCCTCCCATCCTGTGGAGGGGGTCAATTACAATACAAAACTGTATTTTAATTGACCCTCCCTCAGACCCCCCTCCCCCAATTCGGAATCCCCCCCATTCGGGGGAGGGGGTCAATTAAAATACAAAAATGTATTTTAATTGACCCCCCTCTGACCCCCTCCCCCAATTCGGAGTCAACCCCGAATTCGGGGGGGGTCAATTTAAATACAAAACTGTTTTAATTGACCCCCCTCTGACCCCCTCCCCCAATTCGGAATCCCCCCCCATTCGGAGGAGGGGGAGTCAATTAAAATACAAAAGTGTATTTTAATTGACCCCCCTATGACCCCCTCCTTCAATTCCGAATTAAAATACAAAAAAAAGTGCCTGCGAAAAGAATGAAAATGATTTTCGTCAATACTTCGCAAAAGACACTCTAAAACAACATTCAGAAAAAAAAAAAAAAAAAGAACACATGAAATTAATGTGTAATCGAGTATCGTGGGATGTGTTTCGATGAATAATGCATGAACAGAAAAATCATTTGAAAGAAATAACGCGGTTTTCACTGAAAAGCAAAGCGAAATCTAGATTGTTAACATAGAAAAACGCTCAAACCAACCCTAGGAGATCAGCGCCACAAGCGGCGACAACGGTAACTTCACCTTGTACGAAATTTCCTTTGATCTCCGCCGCGTCTGGCTAGCCGTTTTAAGATCGCAGGTAGCCATGCCTGGGGTAATTCCTGGTCAAAAAGCATTAACATCCAATTATCACAAAATCTATCTAAGTTAGAGTTACAAATTTTGGTATGGAGGAAGCACATTGGGATGTTCATCGAATAAAATATTCATGCTATCAACAATACATAATGAACTTGAGTAATTGTGGTTAATTAGTGACCAGGAATTACCCCAGAGATGGGGTAATTCCTGGCCACTTACGAGGCAATTATTGATCACTCAAATGATTGATGAAAATGCATACATTTTGTAAGCACATTATTAATACAAGTTATTAAACTAATTAGATAAAGAATTTATTTATATATATAGCTAATTAAACACTGTATTTAGTTTTTTAAGGAAGAATGCAATTGTTTTCAACATACTTGCTTTATTTAATAAAACTTAGCCAAAATACTTTTTATACACTTTGTATGCAATAGCTACAGCTTTTATATCTGTTGTGAATGAATCTTCACCTACCAAATAAATAGGTCCATAAAAAATATGGTGCACATGCACCATACACACTGAGCACATGCTTCTGTCTGTTATGAACAGGTTAAGGTGAACAGTTAAGTGAATAGTACAATGCAATTACAGTTAAGCATTTTTATTAGTATAATTAAGAATAATTATTAAAACTTATAAAATAATTGGATGAAATTTAACAAAGAAAAATTCAGTATATTGTATACTTATCATTAACAGATAAGAATATTACATTGCGGTTACAGTTAACTTTGCAGTTAAGGCTCACAGAGTTACATATAGTTTAAATCAATAACATATGTCAATAATAGGTGAAATAATAATCCATAAATATTAAAAAAAGGACTGACCAGGAATTACCCCACTGACCAAGAATTACCCCAGTAGCCAGGGGCATTATTTGGAGCCTTCCTACAAATTATTCAAAACAATAATGGCAAATCCAAAACTATTTTTCAGTAACTGACATGGTACCTAATTCAACCAAAAAAACGAAAAAGAAAAATATTCAGAAGTGTGAGTTTGATCACGATCTTTGTACAAATGTATCAAAACTAAGCCCAATCTTGTTTTACGAAATTTAACAAGCGATTTCAAAAAGATTTTTTTTTTCAAACTAAATGCACAGTCGACTCATAATTAAGTAATGAATTGCAATGAAGATAGTTCAGAGTAGCTCTGTGATTTTTTTCATTTTGCTGAAGGATTATTAAGACATAAAAAGGACTGTGACCAGGAATTACCCCAGAAACTTGCTGACCAGGAATTGCCCCGGGTGACCCTATTTGTTACCTTTGAAAATAACGAGAACCAATTTATAAAACTTAATTCGGTTGTTGATCTATCATGCAATCAATACGTTTTCCAATCAATCGTTTCGACAGTTCAAAATACACCCCCGTTGTTACTTAACAAAGTTCAAATATTTGTCAATCATCTGAAGAAAAGATTGAAAATGCTTTTTTTCTCTGTTTTGTATTTATTCTATTAATTTTTTATTGATACCCATGGGTGCCCATCCCCCCCCCCCCAAGCTCAATGGCGCAAATTCCCTACCAAAAATTTTCCCAACCATCTTGTCCTTTTCATTTTGCATTTCTACCCCTCTTTTTAATTTTATTTATATTTTTTAGTATTATTTTTTTAAATATTTATTTATTTTTTAAAAATAACACTTATTTTTTATCTGTTATTAAATTTTTTAAAAGTACTAATTATGCGTAGAACAGTCACTTTTTTTCTCTTCCAGACATTCCAAGCACACTCACACGCACAAAATAAATAAATAAATAAATAGAAATAATAATGAAGAAATGAAAGAACTAATTTAAATTAAAATATTAATTAATGAATAATTTTTATTTTAAAAAAATCTGTAACTAATTTAGTTAAAAACAACTAATCAATCAATAATTTAAATAAATAAATAAATTAGTTTTAAAATATCCCCCCCCCCCAAAAATTTTGATATAATCGCCATACCCCCCCCCCCCTGTGGCACCCCTGGTGATGCCTATTGTTCTTTCCCATAAAGTAATGGTATAAGGTATGTGTATGCTGTTACTTTATCATTTGGAACATTCCGGAATTTCATTCGGCAGATTCAAAATTTTGCCCCTGCCAAAAATTTAAGCTTGGGGCACCCTTGATTAACAAATAGCATATTTGTAACCCCTGCAGTAACTTTCTTAAAAGTTTCAGCTTATAAGTTTCTGAGTTTATAACTGAATAATAGAATCACTAGATCCTTCACTATGCAGCACCCCCCATGGTTGGCCAAGTAGCACACATACACACACACACACACACACACCACAACGCGTACAAAAACACACACACCTATCGCAATTCGTCATTGCGAAAAACATAATTGGAATTCTAAGTGTCAAAATTCATTGTTTTTTTTTTGGTAAAGTTTTTTTTTTTAAATAAATATTCCAGCTGAAAAGGAGTGTATAAAATATGTAGAAGCCAAACATCAATTCAAAGAAAAGTAATCGATGATAGTATACGAAAAAGTAAGCTCATCGTATACGCATCTATTTTTAAGTAGAAAAACTCTTACTTTACAATTTTCTAAAAAGGTAATTTTTCAAATTATTATTTTTTTTCTCTCTTTTGGTCAGCTATTTTTGCTGTCCAATAGCTGCATTTGAAGAAAGTGGAGATGTCTCTTTCTAAATTGTAACATGATTAAAGCTATTCTGTTAAATACTTTTCAGATATTTTTTATGCATATTTTTTTAACTAAACCTTTTAGACTGAATACATGTTGCTGCTAGTCAAAAAAAAAAAAAAAAAAAACACTCTCAGACTTTAAAAAACATTCTGTTAATTATTTTACAGATATTTCCAGATTATTTCCAGCTCAACCTCTGAGATGAATTCGTATTGTTCTTGCTATTCCGAAAAACACGCTCGCACCAAGTGTCTGAATTCATATCTTACAAAAGACTTCAAGAAAAATCTGTAAGGATTCTATTTACTTCTCGAAATAGATCTCAGAAGAATGGCACAGAAGTCTTTCTGCAGACTGTAAATAAAGGTGTTTTTGGAGCATTTAAACAATGTCGTTTGATTCTAAAGAATTTTATTTAACTCATTTCAGAAACATTTCAAATGGGAGTCAGGGAGGAAGTTTCGTAAGAGTTCAAATGGCGACTTGAAGTTAGAAACTGGAATGGGGAAAAAATATCTGTAACGAATTTTAAAGCGGTATTATGTAAGATTTTCACATGCTAGTAGGATTTTCATATTAAATGGAATAGATTAATTAGTTTGTGAAATTAAGTTATGTAATTTATGAAGTGACGAGTTTGAAAATGGCATTACTGAAGATTTTCATACGCTTGTAAGATTTCATATTAAATCAAATTGATTAATTATTTTGTGAATTAAGTTATATGTTATCGTAAAGTGACGAATTTGAAACGGTTTGAAAAACATATTAAATTCAAATTCGTAAGCTGCATTTTCATTCGATCTTTTTAGAATTCGAATTATGGAAGTTAAAGTGAAAATTTTAAAATTTCTAATAAAACAGATAAAATATCCAACATCACTGAGCTATTCGTATTAGTAAAGAGAGAGAGTTCGTAACGGGGTCGCACTTCTGTATAAAAAAAACTAATTTCAAAAGAGTGAAATATTGAGAAAAATAGCGAAAAAAAAACACGTGTTCTAATATTGATCTTTATGAGGGGTAATATCTGTACTCAGAAAACAGACAACGAAATTTGTTACAGTCAATTTTCAGTCATTAGTCGGTAAAGACGGTTGACAATACAGTTTATTGTCGTACACTACATATGATTTTTTGCCGCCGCTACACGTGCAAAATATGACGAATGTGGCCTTTACGTTGGTCTGGTTTCTGAGGTACAGATATTCATCCGGGTTTACAACCAGGTGGCAACCGGCAAGAAGATTTCGTTACAGAGAATTAGTCAATATTCATGAAATAAACAACTGAAATCGTTTCCAAGACTGCGGTCTTATTTAAAGATGATGCAGCATACTTTTGCAAGATTATTGTTCCAGCATGTTAAAAACGGAGTTGACAAGCCTTCCAAAGTTATTTAACATAGTCATTACTTTCAGGTGCTATAGTGACCTTCTTCGCACAAAAGTCGTATCTGCACTTTTTAACAAAACTGAGTTATCGCCACCAGGTGGCTCTTTTTGACGTATTTTTCCTAAATACAAAATTATATGGTCATTTGAGAACGGGAAATAGTTTTAAAAAAATTCTGAAAAAGTTTCATCTGAATCAAATACATGGTGGCGCAAAACTTTAAAGAGTTTTATCTCAGTTGGAGCTCGACTGCAGATACCACTTTTGCGCGTAGCACGGCAGTATACTGTGCATGTTCTGTCATCATTGTCATTATATTACTAATTAACATTATTTCAATTGATTTCCATGCAATATCAATTGTAACAGCTGTTTAAATGTAGAGCTTCAACAATCAGTTTCCCTTTAATCGCTTCTTTTTGTTTCCATGAGTAAATTATTATTATTATTATTTTTTTTTTTTTTTTTGCATTTTCATCCAATTGTAATAGATATTATGCATCTATCTTTGAGTTGAGTTAAAAGATAAAAAAAGCCTTTAGTATTAATAGCAGCATTAAATATATTACTTTTATAGTTGTAAAGAACTTGAATCTTAACTTTTATTAAGAGTTACATACATACAAACAAACCCGCATGTAAAACTAATAAAAGCGTACTAATATAAAAGCTAAGCTAAATGTGCTTCACGCTTCAAAATAAATTTTAATGCCCCACTTAATCTGTGCGAAAGCTCAGCAAATTCATTTCAGCCTTTCATAAAACTGAAAAATCCCTCTCAAATACGTTTCCCTTTCACTGGCTTATTTATTTTACCGATAACAACATTTCTTCCTTCAGTTTTCCACTCGGCGGAAGTGGTCAAATGAAAACGAAGAAACATCATCAACGCCTCCATGCGAATATTTCATGCAAATTACGTCATAACATCAGTCGATGACGTATGCTTTTCCGCAGCGACACCTTTCGGATACATTTTCACCTCACTGTTCTCAGGTTACCATGAATTGGCAGCTTAGCCCCGAAAATTGATAGAGTAGAATTTATAAATTGAGAGTTGTTGAATTTTGTTTTTCTGCTTAAAAGGAAGAACAAAATCCGGTAAACTTTTCGATGTTCATCAACATATTCCATTAACACATTACGTGAATATTATTAAGAAACAGGGCATCTTATTTTTGCGTTTTTGATTATATCGACATTTTATTTCATTTTGTTTCCTGAATTGATTTAGAGATTATTTGTTGAACAGTACCATTGCTGCGGTACCTCGCTGGTGTGCTAGTTTTACTTTGGCTACCAGTTTGTTTGACACTCTTAGCTTCTAAACGATGATGTCTACCTCCAGCTCGGTTACTGTCGAATCCAGACTGATGAGTCCTAATGGGGACGAAACTGCAATTTCTAGATGGCATAATCGAGCTGTCGGTGCAATGCATCTGGTTCAGCCTTATTCCCAGCTTCGGGGAGGTAACTTACTGCTTAAACCATCTCTGTTTAAAAGATCTTTGACAAGATATCTCACTCTTTTGGGTTCATTTTTTTTATTTTGAAAACTTTTTGCTCTATTTTCAACAGTTTTTCAAAAAAATGTCACTATTTATCATTCGAGAAAATTAAACCACATGTAATTCCCGAACTAAATGAATTTTCTCAGAGCTAAGTTTCATAAAGAGAGCTTTTGACAAAGTGCGGGTTTAAGTAATTTGTTTTTAATTGATTTATTTTCGGGTGTTGTTTGAATGACTTCAACGCCTATGAGAGAAATTCAAAACATTTTATCAATAAGAACGTGAACGATTACTATTTAACACCGAGAAATGATGAAAATTGAAAAACAAATAAAATAATTCTTAGTATTCTCTTTCAAGAAATAAAAAACGAATATTTAATTCGAATAGGAATACATTTTTTCGTAGACTTAACATGGATGAATGTTATTTATTGATTTAGTCATAGAGAAGTGAATTCAACGCAAGAACGGTTTTATTTTGGACACAATTTATTATTGGGTAGTTACACTTTATATCCTTCGCTACTTTTTTAAACAAAGATTAAAACGCTAAAACGTAAACTTTCTTGAAATATAGAGTTTGAATTTTGAAATTCTCTCTCCCTCTCTCTTTCCTTTTTTTTTTTTTTTGAAATTTCAAGCAAATGATAAAAATCAAAACAAATCTTTGGGAAAAGATAAATTTATTTTTAAATACTATCTTGTTTGAACTAGGTTTCCGTAAAAATCGTTTTCACTTTTTTTAAAAGCTATTATTATTGATGCATCATTTTTTAAATTTATTTTTGTTAATTTTAAATTATTGTTTATTATTATTAAATTATTATTAGTTACTTTATGTATTTATTTTAGGTGTTCAACTTGACACTTTTTTTTGAATTTTTTTTTTTTTTATTTTGTGGAGAGAGCTTTGGGAGTTTGCACAGTGGCGTAACAAGAGATATAGAGAGGGGGAGGTATATATTAAATTTGAAGCATATTTAGAATAATTTGTAACCTAAAACAATCGAGAGAGATATATCGTCGCCACCATGCTAAACTAACGAATGTGAAAATTGGCACTTTTCAGAAGAGCCAAAACACTGTATATAACTTATTCCCACCTGACGTGTTTGGTTATTTTCAATTTTTAAACTTTTATAGACATCTTTAAGTGTATAAGTATTGTTCGAAGGTATCATTTTAATTTTAATTATTTGTAAAATTTGAACTTGAAAAACGAATTTGAAAACCGTGATTTTTCACATTCGTTAGTTTAGCATGGTGCCGACGATATATGCAGTTGCTGTTGTAAAACCCACGTGGACGAGTAGGCTCTTTTAGTTATGGACGAACTTCTTGTTTACAACGGAAAACGAAAGTTAATGAATCAAATTTACTGCTAAACCTCAATAAAATCTGAATGCCAAACAAAACATTTCGGCAAATAAGTTAACGTATAAGGATACTGAACATGAAAATCTATTTTACCTGTGATTTATAATTTTCGCCAAAAAGAACACACTAGAAAGCGAGAAATTTCGTACAAGCTATTAAACTCATCAGGAATTTCCGTGATATCAGAAGAACAAAAGGAAGGGTTGGTACCTGTACTTACAATTGCGAACACCTGTTGCTGTCTGTGCGATGTTTGCTTGACGGCGGATGGGAAATGCCCAGCCACTTTATTGCAACATAACACACAATATGTCACTCTCTGTGTAAGGTCGGAATTATGGAAGTGTTAGTGAAAGTTATTTTTATTTTGCATGAAAGTAATATCAATCTGAGAAAGAAACAACGCAGACGATGAATTTTCCCGCAGTGTAGAATAAATTTCTCGTTGAGAAACTAAGTTAAATGCTCGTCAGCCTTCAATTATTTAAAAGAGGAAATCTGTGAGACGGTATTTTAAATTTAATTATTAAGGAAATAATTATAAATTATAATTAGTTGCACTTTCTAAGTCCCCTCCACCCCGCTCTCTCTCTGCTTTCCAACGTTGTAAAACAGGTAAATATTTTATTTGGGGAAAAACTTCTTTGCTTAGTGTAGGAAGTTTCTCTTCGAGTGAGATATTTTAGAAGTTTTTCATCGTACGCAGGAATTCATATTAAACAACCTTGACTTACACTTCCAAAAGGAAATATTCTTTTTTTGTTTCGTTTTTGTTTTACTTTATCAGTGATGTTATTGCTATCTTACTCTAAAATTATTTATAGATAGCCACCCCGCTTTTAAGATTTTACAGCATTCCACTTGAAGTTTAAAATTTAATATAATGCTTAGCAACCAAATTCAAACTTCAATTTCATTCTCTTCTTACAGCTCAGAAATTTAAAGAAAACACAATAAACATGAGGTAGCTTATCTTAATAAATTCATGGAATCGCTCAAAAAAGAACGTAACTTTATGCCGTTTTTAATTCGAAGGACATTTTCTTTTTTCATATTTCCAACCCAAAAAAAAAAAGAAAGAAAAATGCAGCAAATAGTATTTTTACAAGTTTTTTTTTTATTTCAAAAACTGAAACATTTGGAATTATGATGTAGTGGAAGTAGATGTTGATCAGTTGAAGTTAAAGTTAATCTTGTGGTCCACCACATATTCGTAAAAAACCACAGACACCGCTGAAAATAGGATTATTTTTCATCATAATAGTAGTGAGTCGGCTTGAAATATCTTCAAATTAGTTAATTTATATCTGTGGCTTGGTTCTAAAAGGGCCAATGTCATTTTTACACATTCTGTGTTATTTACATCAAAAGTTTCCAATTTAGTAAAACTCTAATTCTACAAAGGCCAATGTCTATATAATATATAATAATATATTTATTATATATTATATAAATTATTATATATATTATATATTTATATACTATATAATATATAATATAATATATAAAAAAATTCATATGATAAAATAACGTTTCTTTACACTAACAATAAACAAATACCAAAAAATAATAATGGGAATCTTAATGTAAAAAAGTTATAGCATTCTAAAAAATCTTTCATCGCCTTTTTCTCGAAACTAACATTTTTGACTTAGGCCCTTTTAGAAGCAAGCCACAGATATCATTTCTTCGTGCAGTATGTAATTAAATGCTTTGAAGAACAAAATCGGAGCGAAACCTGGGTAAGAAAACGTCAATGGCATATGGTGTTATAAAATGAAATGGGGCCCTTCGTGGCTCTGTTTCGACTGTGTGAAGTGCTTGGACTCCCCGCAAGAGACTCTTGTGGACTCTGTGGTGTGCATGCCGGAGATTGCAGATTAGACTCCCACCGTTGCGCTAGATGCAATTTCGTTCTCTTTATAGAGAAAATATTTCTTGTGCAGTCTTCTCTTTAATTATATCTGTGGCTTGGCTCTAAAAGGGCCAATGTCAATTTTTTCACATTCTGTGTTATTTACATCAAAAGTTTCCAATTTAGTACAACTCTAATTCTACAAAGGCCAATGTCTATGTAATATATAATAATATATATATTATATATTATATAAATTATTATATATATTACATATTATATAAATTATTTTATATATATATATTATATAAATTATTATATATATTATATATTTATATATATAATTTATATAATATATAAAAAATTCCATATGATAAAATAATGTTTCTTTGCACTAACAATAAACAAATACCAAAAAATAACAATGGGAATCTTAATATAAGAAAGTTATTGCATTCTAAAAAATCTCAAATATCTCTCATCGCCTTTTTCTCGAAACTAACATTTTTGACTTAGGCCCTTTTAGAACCAAGCCACAGACATAAAACACCAACTCCAAAACATGTGTGTCGGGGGTAAACTCAGAAACTGCCCGACCTATTTCGTTCCAACTTTTAAATACAGGTGCAGATTAACTCAGAGAAGGTTGTTAGACCAGGTCGGAAAAAAATCCATTAATAGTTCTTTTTTTACTCGAAATCTACATTTTTGATCCAAAAAATGACTCTGTCTAAAGAAATAATCATCGTGTCGCCTTGATCTTGGTCTCTTTGGAAGGATTCAGGCCCGTCATTTAGGGGGGGGAGGCAGGGGGCGTCAATTGCCCCCCCCCCTGGCTTTGGGAAATCAATGTATTGGCAAAAAGTGGGCGCGGTTTTTGCCAATTTTTAGTTCATTTTTCATTGTGTATGCACCCTTTGCCCCCCCCCCCTGGAAAACTTCGAAATGACGTCCCTGGAAGGATTACGAAAAATCCTGTCATAGAACATTTTCTACCTACGGTGCCGTGAAGGGGATGCTGAAAAATCACCTGGAAACGACTTGTGTGTAAATAAAATAACAGCGTGTGAATTCTCGAGTCAATGGTACCCAAGCTTTCCTTGGTATTTCCTAACTTAGGACACGTCAGGAATAAAATGAAATAACTTTAAAAAAAACTGAGAATGAAAGTGATAAAATAATAAACAGAACCAGGTCTGGTTTTAGTTTTCAATTTTGCACATAAAATTAAAACCAGAAAACTTCCGTTTAGTTACTAACAGGGCGAACCACTTCTTGGGTGCAGAAAAAGGAGATATTCTTTATAACTAACTCAAATAGCAGGAAGGTGAGTTCTTTTTGAGTAAATAATGTTCGGAATTTTGAAAAATACGTTCTCTAGACTCACATGCAACATCAGACGAGTAGTAATGTGTAAAATGCGTCTTTCTTAATCAGAATTATTTTGTTAACATTATTTGCAACATTGCTGAAATCTTCCATTTTTAGAAAAAGAGAAAATTTTCAACTTTTGTATAATACGGACTGTAGCAATTCCAGAAAGATGTCTAAACAAATAAGCTTAACTAAAACACTACATGTATGAAAACAGGAAATTAAAAACCGTAATTTCCTATTGAA
Organism: Uloborus plumipes; assembly: GCA_038373865.1. Lineage (NCBI taxonomy): Eukaryota > Metazoa > Arthropoda > Arachnida > Araneae > Uloboridae > Uloborus > Uloborus plumipes. The sequence goes on from JAXGGA010004787.1 coordinate 19,312, forward strand.
GTCTTACATCTTAACTTTTAAACGGAAATTGTAAGAAGCCATAAATTGCAGTAAGGTCGTTTCGTTAACTTTACGCAATTTACAAAAAAAAAAAAAAAACCTGGACTGCAAAAATGTCGGTATTCTATTTTGAATTTTAAAAAGAATTACCTCTATGTCTGATAGTTTCTGTAGAGCACAGCTAGTCATACTCTTACGATGTAAATTACGATAATCCAACGTAAAAAGGCCCAAATAACGCAATGGGGAAAACTAACTGAAATAATCACATAAAACAATATAAGTTCTTATTAGCAATTGTCAGTTGAAAATATGAAGCCTGGCTGAATTTAAATAGAGTGGCACTACCTTTTTTTGTAAACGAGTCTGCATAAAGAAAACATCATAATTTGAAATTGAGATTTTATTTAAAACTACGGTGGACACAAAAAATGTTTTTTTTTTTCAGTTACTGATCTATATGTCTAAAACTTTGTGTTCTTGTATATATTTACTACATTTAAAAGCATAAAAAAATGGTGCAAAAACAATGAATACTTTTTTTTTAATTTAAAATTTAAAGAAAATTAAAAAACAATTTCAAAATGCTCCATGCGTTACAAATTTTTTTCAAACTTTGAATTTCCACTTAATTTCCAATCATTAGGCATAATTGCATAAATCTTTAATGAATTTTTTAGGTAAAAAATTTGTATACGAGTAAATTTTCATTTTCAGCCATCTTTTATAAACTATCTCATAAAACATTACATGTAATGCATAGATTTATGCAATCATGCCTAATGATTGGAAATTAAGTGGAAATTCAAAGTTTGGAAAAAATTTGTGACGCATGGAGCATTTTGAAATTTTGTTTAAAAAAATTTTAATTTTAAATTTCAAAGAAAGTATTTATTATTTTTTGCTCCAATTTTTTTATGCTTTTAGATGTGGTAAATATACAAGCACACAAAGCTTTAGACATATAGAACAATAATTGAAAAAAAAAACATTTTTTATGTCCACCGTAGCCTTAAAGCAATCACTACTGTCCCTAAAACTTTAATACAATTTTATTTTAAGAGCTCGAAATGTTCACAATAGTTTAGAAAATGTTCCTTATTTCACGAAAGAATGAACTATCGATAATTCAGAATATGTGTCTCAAATAAATGTAATCTGACACTGAGTACTTAATTAAGTATACTTTTGCATTTTACGATAAAATTTCTGCCAAAAATGCCGCCGAAAACTGCCATTATTTTGGATCTTCGACCAAGAGTGTAATTATAAACTCCGTAATATTCTACCTTTCTCAATCAATAAGTGTCTGCTAATCACCTCCAGGGTGCAAAGAGCTTTCTTTAAAAAGTCGTAGCAAGCATTAATCTACATCGCTTGAAATAAAAAGTTTTTAGTAATAATTCTGTAGATTTGCATCATCGAGAGGGGAAAATGCTTATAACTTCCCTTGTTAGATCAAGAAGTAAGTATGTCCATAATTGGACGGGTTGATGAGTGATAGTGGTACGAGTCAAAAAAAAAAAGAAAGAAAGAAAAAAAACTGCAATTGGAGTTATGACACTTAAAATTCCTTCTTCGCTTATTTATTTTTTCTATTTTGTTTAGGAGTTAAGAAAATATACTAAAATATTAAATAAAAAACGACTAAATAAACTTTGTGCTAAAATATGAATGAAGAAAAAACTAATGCAAATAAAGCAAAAATCAAGAAGAAAACAGAATATAGCTATTTCAAGGCTGCAACTGAGCATCTTCATCAGTGTAAAACGCTCAGCACATAACGTGAAAGCCTTTAGAGAACTTTTCTAACTAAAAAAACTTTAAAATGTTTATCTGTTGCCAGTTTTTATTGTTAACAATTAAAATACTTGTAATTGATTGTAGTATAAGAGCTAATATTTAGAAAAGTGCCAATTTGAGTCCCAAGTTAATTTTCACTAGTATTTCAATAACTAGTTAAAAAAATAATTTTCCCCAGAAATAAGACAAGGTTTAGCTTTCATTTCATCTAATAATATCAGAAGAAAAAAAAAATTCCTCAGAAAATATTTGTTTTATACATCAAAAATCAGATCGGTAACGTGTCCCCAGTAGCAAAGCTTATCATGCAAACAGCTTAAGCGCACTTCCTAACTTCCAAAAAAAAAAACGCACTTGCACAAAAAATGATTCTATTTTTACCCCTTTGTTAAGATTTTACTTCATTTTTGTTTTAATCGATTTCTGATTTTCTAGGGAATGCGAAATAGGCGTGTCCCTCAGTTCCGCGTCAAAGCGGTAACAATAACTTCCGATCTATATTTAGGCATTTCTGCATCTACAATTGCAGGTAAGATTTTTTAAAGTGATTTATAAAATGAGTGTCATTCAAGTCATCAGATCGGTAACACGAGCTAAAATGCGCAGTTTTTATTATTTTAAAAGTTATTTTATATATAAGTATAGTCCTATATTGCAAGTGAAAAAACCACGTGTTTGATTTTGGTTTAGCGCGATCGACTCGGAAATTAAAAAAAAAACTTTGTTGGTTTGTCAGATCGGTAATAGTCAGAGCGGTAACATTGAAAAACAGCGAATATGTTACCGAACTAACTCTCACTTTTCAGAATTATTAAAAAGCAAAAATCATAGGTTTTAGCCATATATTGAATATATTTGTTCTTAAAAAATGAAAAGCAATGAGTTTTAGTACAATTGCTTCATTTGTGGTTTGTTTGACCTGACAATAGAAGTCAGTAAAATAAGAAAAATTGACACTGCAGAAATTAAGTTAATTAATTATTCTTATTTTACTTATTTATTTTTTGGTGCTTCAATTTCTCATAACTAGCATGCTAAATTTGAATTTCTAATCAAGAAATTAAATTTCCTGCAACTAATTAAAGAAAAGCAAGCAGCAGAGTTGTGTGTTGAAAAAGTTGAAGTTGTCTGTTGTTTCAAAACAAAACAAATGTTTTATTAGCTTGGATTTGGTAATCTCATAATTTATTTCATCTAAAAACCTCATCGCTCATTTTTATTTCCAAGATATTCTTTTTTACAATAAAATTTAATTTTTTAGCTAATATATATATATTAATATAATTATTTTAATTCTATGTTAAAAATGCTAGGAAATGATATCATTTTTAGAGATGTTAATGAAGACTGAAAGCATAAGCTCAGATATGTATTTCATATTAACATCAGATCTGTAACACTCATCAGATCTGTAACGGCTTAAAAGTGAGTAATCTAAGGAGGGGGTAAATAACTTCCTTGACCTCCCCCCTATTATTTTCTTGCATTTAGACCCAATTTAGACTTAGAATCCAATATTAATATTTTTCAAAAAAAAAAAAGATTTTTTAATCAGAAAACTCCAACTTCTAATTAGCACTTTTCAAAATATTGACTCATAAGGATCTTAAAAGGATTTTCAGATTTTCTTCTTTATTCTGCTTTCGCTGATAGCAAATTTTACTAGTAAGGATTATTTTTCCTTTTCCGCTTTTACCACGTCTCCTCGAAAACAATTAAATATGTTTAAATTTAAAATGTTGTCTGACCAATGAAGTGCCTTTCAATATGTGGTCGACAATCAGGGTCGGGCTTTTTTTTTTTTTTTTTAAACTTTTGGTTTAATCTCAATACTTGTTTTGAGGGCACTATTCCCAAATTCAAACTAAATTCGAATGATGCTTGGAATGTTTTGCAACTCGTTCATCTCGCAATCAATTGAGCTCTGCCGTTGATAGTCTTTTGTCATGCGATCAGCTGTTCAAATATCCTTTCATGTGTAGAAAGGATAACATTCATTTACACAAGCATTATTGATTGAAATAAAAATGGAGAAAAATAAATTTAAATCAAGCGCTAGGCACAGAATGCAGTCTATTAAATTATTTCTAACACGTAAATGGCAGATTATTCTGTGAGATCTTTTACGTCAAATTTGCTTTGAGTTTAAAAACAGTTTATTTTTCCGTTCCTTACATTTCTCAGGCGATGAGTTGATAATTTTGTTCCTGTTAATATTTTCAAAATTTCTCCTAGAAGTTTAGGAAAATATTTCCCTTTGGCATTTTGCAAAAACTTGAGCTAACCTAGATAATATAACTAGACTTTAATAGTTTTAGAAATTTTTCAGCCCTAAAAGCGATGTTTGAAGCTAAAAATGGTGTTAAAAAATTGAATATGGTTTGTAATATAAGCTTATAATAATCTCATTTTTATGCAATGCATGAAAATTACATTATTTTATCTAATTACTGATGTTTCGTTGAAAGCAATTCTTTTGTTTATAGATTTGAATAAAACTACTAGACCATGAATTTCAAGTAAATTTATCAGCTTATAATGAGTTGGTTTTTCTATTATAAAACTAAACCAGGCACGCAGTTAAATTTAGTGTGAAATTAAATCTCGTATTTTAGATTAAATTCCATAAAAATCAAAATTTTGAATTACTTTTGTTTAATTTTATGTTGAACGTTTTCCTTGACGTATATGGTGTGTACTTTTTAATAAACAAATAAATATCGCGTTCATATTGCATAATATGAGACACATCTAGGGGAGAATGGGGCAAGGTGAAATAGTTAAGATGACTTAATGGTTAAGTTAAATCGTCTTTTTAAAATAAACAAATTTGAAACTTGTATTGGAAATTATAGTATACGCAAATAAAAGAATGATGGATTTTGTAAGAGAACTTCCATTTAAACCGTAGTTTTTTGTTGTTTGAAAATTGGCATCTTCAAAAAGAATTTTGAAATTTTCAATTTTTTTTTTTTTTCATGAGATGAAGGAAAAACTAAAAGTTTTTTGAATGAAGTATTTTCTATTCAACTATCAAAAATACTTTTCACAAAATGAATAAATGGAAAAGATAATAAATAAACAACTTGATAAATGAAGCAAATAAATTCACAGCTCGGTCCTGACATTCTTGGCTACAGTAGGAGGCTATAACTAGACAGCAACTTAACTTGACACTGAACGTCCCTACGGGCGGAGCCAATAAGAGCTTACAAGCAGTCAGCGATCTGCTCTAATTCGCCAATTAGGCTGTGACGTTTTATCTAGCTCGTTTTTCATAGGATAACGTCACGATGACGTCACGATGTTTTTGTCAAGAAACCTTGCAGTGTAGTATATTTGCCTCCAGTTTGGTCATTGGCTATTCCTGACTGAGGAGTCCAGAATAAGGACGAAACTGCAGTCTCAGGGTGTCATGACCGAGCTGTGAGTTTATTTGCTTCAGTTCAGCTTTAGCCCTGGCTTACGGGAGGTAACTCATTGCATATAACTTGATAAATACTGGAAAAACAAACGAATAAATAAATAAATTAATTAATTATTGCGTGAGAAAAAAAATAAATGGGTGAATAAAAAAATAAGTAAATAAATGTGCAAGTAAGTGAATGATTAACCCATTAATGCCTGACATTTTTTTTTCAAAAGATATTTTGTACACTGGTTACAAACAGTGTGTAATGGACTTGAAAAATAATTAAAAAAATATCATGTAAAAAATAATTGTTTTATTAAGGAAAGAAAAATCGTCCCTTAAAAGTTACGATAGACCCCAGAGGGTACATACTTTTTTTACAGGAATTTTTTTCTGCCTGCGATATAATGTTTAAAAAGATATGTTATAAGAAGGAATAAAATCAACAATTAACATAAACTGGGAAGCTGGGAATAACTTTGAAAACTTAGCTTTTTTTCTTGAGATTGAGAACAATGTAATCTCTACTAATAATAAAGCTGAAGGTGGGTCTGTCTTTCCTTCTTTCTGTCTGTTTCTCGCGTAGCGCCAAAACCGTTCGGTCGATTTTAGTGACACTTGGCACAAAATTAGTTTTTAGCATGTAGTTTTGTACCTCGAAGCGATTTCTCTTCTCTAATAATAATAAAGCTGAAGGTGGGTCTGTCTTTCCTTCTTTCTTTCTTTCTGTCTGTTACGCGCGTAGCGCAAAAACCGTTCGGTCGATTTTCATGACACTTGGCACAAAATTAGTTTGTAGCATGTAGTTTTGCACCTCGAAGCGATTTTTCGAAAATTCCATTTCGTTCTTTTTCTATTCGAATTCTTAGCGGAAATTCGATAAAATAGGGAAGAAATATTTCATACACATTTTCAAGTCTTATGTCATTCGAAAGCTTGAAATTTTCTGCACAAAATGAAGTTTTTCGAAGTTTCTACGATCATCAGGAGAGCTGTAACAATTGTTTTTAGAATCCCGGAATTCAAGGCCTTCAGTTTTTTTACCTTCAGTAAAGCAAGCCAAACGATTCTAAAATGGTTAAGCTCGAGAAAAAAATTTGTTTGAAAATAGAGATGAAATGAATTATTTTATCAACGGAAATCAACTTTTCATGTTGTTACCATGGTTACGTGTTCATACTTATTTTTGTTGCGTTCTTTTTCCAGCGTTGCCAGACGGAGTATTTTTGATACTACGGTAGTATTTTTTTTGGCCCAAATAAGGAGCGTAGTATTTTTCTGGCAACCCTGTTTCCAATATACTAATGACTTAATTAAAAGATTTGGCGGATTTTTTTTTTTTTCATTTTCATAGATTTCGCATTTCAGCAATATTGATTTTGGCAACGTTTGGAAACAGTAGTAGGCGCATCTATCGCCCATTTAGCGAGAAAGGGGTACCCAAAGCACAAAGGTTAACCAAATATCGTATAAATTGCGACATTGCATCGTTCTTTTTAAAGTGTTTCATTTCGGCAAATGTATTGTTTTGTTTTTAAAGCTAGGAAAGGAAACTTTCTTCTTCTTTCAAATTTTGGTAAGATTTCTGTTGGTTTCTGTGAGCAACAAAATTGTTCTTATTTTCTCTTTTGGCTTATTTTTGTGCATCTCCCCTTGGGGTTTCATTCGAATGTCCCAAGGGGGTGTTTTACCCCTTTTATGGAGTAAATCAATCAGTATTAATTTCAATGCAGAACCAAGTGATATGAATTGGCGCGATCACTCGGCAATATATCGCCAAGCCTTCTATCGCCAAGTATTTGTCGCTAATTTGGCAATTTAAATTTTTTTTTTGTGGGGGGTTCAATTTGGCGCTATTGGCGATATTTTGCGAAAAAGCCACTGAATGATGTTAAAATCTGCGATAGTTGGGAGATTAATCTTTGTAAAACTTTTTTTTGCATTGTTTCGTGGCAAACTAGGGATATAAGTGTTTGAATTGTTATCTTGATCACTCCAAGCACTATTTTAGCACTTAAGTCATCTACTAAGAAATTTGCACGTAAAAGGAAGTAGTGTGGGGTCCATACCAGATTTTTATCTCATATACTATGAAGGAATTATACTTTGAAGGAAGTTGAATTTTAACTAAAATAGAGCATTTTTTTTGCTATATCAATTATTTTGCAAATGAACTTTAAATTTTATACCACGGGCAAGGCCGTGCGGGTACCCCTAGTTTTTAATAAATATCATAATAAAAGTGCTACAGAACTCACTTTACAGTGGTTATGTGCTGCAATCTGTTAGTCACGAATTGAAACAATACCAAGGTACTAATTGAACACTATTATTTGGTTAAAATGTTCATTTTTGGGAAATTCAGACCGTTTTTTGAACCGTCCCTAAAAAGGGACGCTACGCAGTAATGGGTTAAATAAAGGAATGGAAAAGAGTTAGTTAATAAATGAATACATAAGAAATTTGATATATGAAGGGCTAGGGGGAGAAAAGATGAAAGTGACAAAAAAGCGGTTTCGAGAAAAACGAAAAACAAAGTTTGTTTCTCGTAGCTCCTTATGTAGTTTTTCGAGTTTTCATGCACATTTCTGTCGTTTCTCGTCTTTTTCCCCCTTTTTGTTCTACCAGATGATACTAGTCCTTCATAGCCCATAGATAGCGCTAATATCTCAAAATTGACGAAAAAATGACTTTCATCTCCCCCCCCCCCGGCCCTTCAAATGATTTAATAAGTAAACGAAATGAACTATTTCACTTTGCACCATCCACTTGCCCACATGCCCTTGAATGATTGTACAAAGCAGTTAAAATAAAAATAAGCTTACAAAATATTATTATCAAGAACTTCATAATTTTACAATAATAATAAAAAAATGGCTTACAAAAAATATTTCAATATGAGTCTCTCTTTTAAATCAGGCACGTGACTCAAATAGAATAAAACATACTGAAATTGTATGGCTATGGGAATAAACACAGAATTATTCGTATGCTGTTCTATGCCTGAAATTCATACATGAGTTTTTGTCTTTATAACTAACTGTTTAAATTGAATACATAAAACCAACTGGTAGATGTTAAATTTAGCCGGCAATGCTGCTTCTTTTTCTCTGAATCTACTATTTTATCATCTCAAAAATAACTCAATTCAGTAAAAATACTGAAAAATCACTTTTTTTGCTTTATAATGCCACGTATTATCACATGCTTTGATCTTCAAAGGTATTTTTTCCTGACTTTCATAGACTATACAGGGTGTCCATTCCTATCGTGGACCAATAGCTAATTTCTTAACCGTTAGAGATAAGCATATAGTTCATTTAGGAAATAATCTCTAAATTACGAAAAGAATTTTGGGTCTATTCAATGTTTTTCAAAAAATCAAATTTTGAAAGAGTTACGAAATTTAGATTTTTATACAGACCCCCAGTCCTATTAATCATATTTAGTAAAACATTCTTGACACTGTAACGTTTAAAACTAAAAAAAATCACTGTTCTACCACAAAAATTGACCGAGTTATGACGTTTTGAAAAATCAAGATTTTGCATTATTTCATGACGTCATCGTTGGAGTCGGTCAATTTTTCCGACCCTGCATTTCTGCCATGGTTACGAAGTCGGAGTCGAGGAGTCAGAATTGGAGTCTTCAAAACAGCTTATTCAGAAAAATATTGTCCAAACATTCTTCATAAAACCAGTTTCTAACAAAGTTAGTTTGAAGGAAATCCACCTTTAAGTTCAAGATCAAATAGTCTAAGATCCCACCGCAGTTTATCTACACTCATAGCGTACACTTATCACGTATATGTCAAATTAAAGCTGATTTTTTTCTGAACGTGATGCACTATGTCCGCCTATGTAAAAGTGCCCGAAACCTATAGGCAGCCTGGCCTAAACAGGTCACATGAATGTAGTATTTCTACACTCATAGCGTACACTCATGACTCATATATCAAATTAAAGCTAATTTTTTTCTGAACTTGATGCACTAAGGCTGTCTATGTAAAAGTGGCCGCAACCTCTAGGCAGCCTGGCCTGAAGTTTAGGGTCCAAAATTTCAAATGGTTATAAAAGACGGAAAAATGGGTAGATTCTTTTGCTTTTTTTACTAAAATTATTCTTAATGTGAGTACTTTTTAGAAAAATAATTGATGAACTAAGATTTCAAAAATTGCCGATAGGGAGCGCTTTAGACTTTGTACCTAAAAACCACTACTTTTTAGTTTATTTTCGTATTTTCGTAATTGATTCAAAAAGTTTAAAGTGTAACTTACAAATTTTGAGCCCAAAATATCAACAATTTCCGGTTTTTAGCAATATTCGGACCAAACGTTAAAAAATGCGTTTTTCCACTTTTTAACTTGTCCTTTCATGTAAAAAAGATTATTAAAATCATCTGGCGATACTAATAATGTGGAAATAAAATTAAATGCACACTTTCTTAGTTATAAAATACAAAATTTTAGGGTAAAAAAAATATTGGAATTTTTTTTTTCTTTTTTTTAGTTACGAAAGGGTTTATCTGATTTTATTTTAATATTATCAGGTGATTTTAATAATTTTTTTACATGAAAGGACTAGTTGAAAAGCAGAAAAACACAATTTTTGACGTTCTGTCCGAGTATTGCTAAAAACCGGAAATTAGTTGATATTTTGGGCTCAAAATTTAAATTAGAGTTTTAACTCTTTGAATCAATTACGAAAATATGAAAACAAACGATAAAAAATAGTTGTTTTTAGCTACAGAGTCTAAAGCGCCAATAATCGGCAATTTTTGAAATTTAAGTTCATCATTTTTTTTTTTTCGAAAAAGTACTCACATTAAGAATAATTTTAGTAAAAAAAGCAATTTTTCCGTCTTTTATAACCATTTGAAATTTTGGACCCTAAACTTCAGGCCAGGCTGCCTAGAGGTTGCGGCCACTTTTATATAGGCAGCCTTAGTGCACCACGTTTAGAATAAAATTAGCTTCAATTTGATATATGAGTCATGAGTATACGCTATGAGTAGAAATACTACATTCATGTGACCTGTTTAGGCCAGGCTGCATATAGGTTTCGGGCACTTTTACATAGGCGGACATAGTGCATCACGTTCAGAAAAAAATCAGCTTTAATTTGACATATACGTCATGAGTGTACGCTATGAGTGTAGATAAACTGCGGTGGGATCTTAGACTATAAATTGAGTTTAAATGTCGCCGTAAGCGCTAATGTTAAGTTTTTTGAATGGTTCAAAGTTGAACGAAAAATTGTTCAAATCAAAAAATGAAATATGGGAACGAAGTGTCCTCGCCGACTATTCACTTGCCAGTAAAATCATCAATTAAAAAATTAAAGGGAATAAAATTTCCTTTAAAATGGTGGTTTTATTTTTAATGTAGCTGTAAGACATGCGGAGATATTTAACGAATTTAAATTTCTGCAGGCAAATAATTCAAAAAAATATTTATGTGAAAAACTATAAAAGAATAAGTTTTTTCTCAAACGATTTTCATCCTGAAGTTGACAACATGACATCCTTATGCTTTAAGAAAGGGGTGCCATGCAACACCAAAGCATGTAAATGTTGTGTAGTTTTTATGTTTGTGCGATAAATCTTTGCATTACCATAGCCAATAAAGCACCCTTTTAAAATAAAAACTGCAGTACATAAAAGATGACTGATGGATCACTACATCCGATCAATTTGTCATAGATGAATAAGAACAAAACGAAAAGAATCAAATGAAATTCATTCTCATTGTTCGCATGCTCTGTGGTAAGAAAACAGATGATGTTTCATTGACAGATTTCTTACGTAAGAAAAACAGCAGTCAGCTTAACCGTGTTTGAGCGACTTTTTTGAATGATTACGTCGACCGCGGCCATTAAATCAATGTTTTCTTCAATTTTGAGTTATTATATCTTTTACCCATTTTATTTATAAATTCAAAAATGATATAAAGAAGTCCTTTTTATTTTTATTTTTTTCATTATTTAATTAATTAATTAATTAATTAATTTACTTATTTATTTATTTATTATTTTTTGAAATAAAAAGTGCTTACTAATAAAATTTGCTGCAAAGTTTGCCTTGAAGTAGTTATACAGGGTGTCCACTCCAATCGTGGACCAATAGCTAATTTCTAAACCGTTAGAGATAAGCATATAGTTTATTTAGGAAAAAATCTCCAAATTACGAAAGAAATTTTGGGGCTATTCAATGTTTTTCAAAAAATCAAATTTTGAAAGAGTTACAAAATTTAAAGCCCCCGAGTCCTATCAATCATATTTAGTAAAAAATTCTTGACACTGTAACGTTTAAAAATAAAAAAAAATCACTCTTCTACCACAAAAATTGACCGAGTTATGACGTTTTGAAAAATCAAGATTTTGAATGATTTCGCATACGGTCCCTTAAGTGATCTCTCGATGACGTCATGAAATAACGCAAAATCTTGATTTTTCAAAACGTCATAACTCGGTCAATTTTTGTGGTAGAAGAGTGATTTTTTTTTAGTTTTAAACGTTACAGTGTCAAGAATTTTTTACTAAATATGATTGATAGGACTCGGGGGCTTTAAATTTTGTAACTCTTTCAAAATTTGATTTTTTGAAAAACATTGAATAGACCCAAAATCCCTTTCGTAATTTGGAGATTTTTTCCTAAATAAACTATATGCTTATCTCTAACGGTTTAGAAATTAGCTATTGGTCCACGATTGGAGTGGACACCCTGTATAACTTAAAGCATATACATTGCAAAAGATGAACTGTTGTTTTTACAGTATAATACTGGCAGCTGATGTCCCAATTTAAAACAGTAAAATGCACAATAATAAACTTTAAAACTAGTAATTTTACAGCTTCTTACTGTAATGTTACAACAGTTTATTGCCGTAAAATTTCGTTGTATTATACTATAAAAACAACAGTATAAAACTGGCAGAAGAGGTTCCAGTTTAAAACTGTAAAATGTACTGTAAGAAACTAAAATTGGCTATTTTAGTTTATTACAGTAAAATTGGCAACACCGCTTAGTACTGTAAAAGTAGCAATTTTACAGTTTATTACTGTAAAATTAGCAATTTTTATAGTTTAGTACTATAAAATTAGCAGCATTAGACTATAAGAACATCATTAATTTTTACGGTGTAATTAGGGGTCATTCCATGTGCAAACACCCAATGAGTATTGCTCCATGGCAGCATTTTTTTTTCGAAAAATACCACTAAAAATTATTGTGGTGGAACCTTCAAATATAATTTGTAAACATCTTGTCCATTATCGACCAAAATGTGTGCAGTTAGTAAACGGTCATTTTAACCACATTTTGCCATCTTGGGTCTGCCACTACAGTTAAAAATTACAATAACAAGAGCATTAATGGTTCAAGTTTTAAAAAAAATTGATGCCAATTTCAAGCTGCTTGCTCAAAGATGAAAAATCCAAAGCTTAAATGAAGTTAAATGTGTAAGAAATTTGGAAAAAACGTTCTTCAAAATTTAGCCAATTTTAATGGGCTGTTGCGAAAAAATGGACCATCGTACCTTTTTTTCTAAAACTTGATAGAAGCACTAATCAGTATACGTCCTACAATCCTTTGTGTCCCAAATTAATTTAACAATGAATTTTTCTGGATATTATTTGATTTTTATTGTTGAAAATACACTAAACATCTATACCGAGAAAAAAAAATTGAAAATCCGTAGTGTCTAATTCCCCCTAAGCCTTAAGGCCCCTAAAAAAACTGTTTCCGATTGCAGGTACCGTCTGTCGGCCTCTCAGCGAATTACAAGGAGTGGTACTTAAAAGCTTCAGCATGATTCCAGCCATTCAGGATTTCATAATAATTAAATAATATAAGCGGGACTTCTGAGTCCCGTCGGGGCATAAAGGGTTATGTAAAAAAAGAGAAAAGTAATATTTCTCAATAACTTTTTTTTAAATTTATTTCTTTTTTTTATTATTGTTTTTTTTTTCAATGGTGCAACCAATTTCATATGGAAATAGTGGATATGCCCGGCGTCGCGCGGGTTAAAATGCAACATGCAAAATCCTAGAAGGTTTTTTTTTTTTTTTTTTTTGTAACAACAATTGAAATAGATGAGCCTTAAATTAATTATTCATAGTTAATCGTAATCTTTGTTGGAAAATACTCGTATTTAAATGTGTTAAATTTATCAATTTGTATGCTTAAGGGCTTATCTCTATTACTCTATATATTTAAAATTGAAAGAAAATGGCCATTTTGAAAAAAAAAATTTGAATTTTAAGCTTTTTGGATTTTTTTTTAAATTTTAAAATCCCGCCCATGTGAATTCTAGTGCATCAAGGAACCTCTGTGCCAAGTTTGATAAAAATCCGACGAAAACTGGATTTGTATAAGGAACAAACAAATGTATATACATACATCCATTTTTATACATATATATGCAATTATACATATATACAATACATACATACATTAATATATATATTTAGATAAAAGCTTATGAAATATAATAATAAGTTTTTTTTTTCTAAACTTTTGCATGCGTTAAACTACACTGGCGATTTTAATTGCCATATCATTCATAACAGAACAAAAGAAATACCTTAACCTTCACGTGAAATAGTATTGAACAAAATAATAAGCTTTTGCACAGACAGGGGATTATCATAACGAATAATTGATTTAAAACATCAATATCTTGCACGAGAAACTGGTAAATATTTTCAGCTTTAAAGAATAATATTTTCACGAAGGAAAACTTTCGCGTTGCTTCTTTGTTGAGCTGGTAAAAAGAAATATTGATAAGACGGAGGAACTTCAGGACAGCTCAAGATATTGGTCAATTTTTAATGTTTGCAAAATATTACACAAAACGAAAGACGTGAGTAATATATTGCATCAGAACATTATTTCAGAAACAGCTAAAGAAAATGTCTTCTTTTAAACAGCTACACCTCCCCCCCCCCCCTTAGAATGACAAAAAGTTTTACCCTTACTGCAAAAAATAAGCCGCTGTATTTACAGAATAATACTGGCAGTAGAGGTTCCAGTTTAAATCTGCAAAATGTACAGCAATAAACTTTAGAAATTAGAAATTTTACTGTTTATTACTGAAAAGCAGTAATTTAAAGCTTATTACCAAAATTTTACAATTTATTACCCCAAAATTAGCTATACTATACTGTAAAAGTAACAGCATAATACTGGCAGCAGAGGTTCCAGTTTAAAACTGTAAAATGCAGAGTAATTAACTGTAAAATTAGAAATTTTACTGTTTATTACTGCGAAGCAAGTTTAGTTTATTAGTGTAAAATTAGCAATTTTACTGATTATTACTGTACAACTAACAATTTTTACAGTTTATTACTGTAAAATTAGCTGTAAAAACAACATCCATTTTTTATAGTGCAATGAAAATATTTCACAAAAACATTTTGCATCGTTCGAAAACTTTGCCGTGGAAAAAGATGATAAGCGTCTTTCTTTCTCTCTTTCCTCCTTAAAATTTAAACTTTAACTAGAGATTAGTAAATTAGGATAATCCAACGTTGTGAGGAATCGCTTTTTCAATGCGAAGAAGTGTAAGCTTTAGGATGAAAATATTTGCTTTTCTTGGATGTTTTTTCATCTCAAAGCTCACACTTCTTCGCATCGGAAAAAGGGTTCTTTGTAGCCCCAAAACACGTGTCTGCAACAATCTGCATTATTTGCGCTTTGCAACGTTGAACTATCCTAATTTACTTTTCAAGCACAAAGGTATTTTTTTTAATTTTATAGCTAAACATATTTTCGATAATGATAATTTTAACATTGTAACAGCGTCTCTTTTATTCCTTACTTCAGAAAATCCAACTTTTCCAGCCATTATTGGGGGGGGGGGGGGGGGGGGGAATGCACTTAATGTCCAAAATTGACTTTTTGTAATACTGGAAATATCATAATGCAAGGGCGGATCCAGAAATTTTCCAAGGGAGGGGCGATTAATTATATTACTTACTTTTTACTATGTATTCTGATCTGCAAATATTGATCACATAGGTTTCGGATTTCAATTTTGAAACATTTCCGGGGGAGAGCCCAAATTTCCTTCCTTCAACATCATTAAAACAAGTCTAAAATTACGTTTTATGAGTTTCAATGTTAAAAATTCACTGATGGAGGGGCCTCAAGGGTGGGGCGATCGCCCCATCGCCCCTCCCTTGTATCCGCCCCTGTCATAATGTTAGTCACGGTTTCAGATGAAAAAATGTCTCAAAGCGATAAATATACACTGAAGTGACAAAAGTCATGGGATAGCAATATGCAAATTTTCAGATGGCAGTAGCATCGCATAGAACAGGTATAAATGCGCAGTGCTTTTACAGAGCTTTCATTTCTGTTCAAGTTATTCATGTGAAGAGGTTTTAACGTGATGGTGACCGCACGACGTGAATTAACAGACTTTGAACGCGGAATGTTAGTTGGAGCTAGACGCATGGGTCATGCCATTTCGGAAATCGTTAGAGAATTCAACATTCCCAGATCCACTGTGTCAAGAGTGTGCCGAGAGTATGAAATTTCAGGCATAACATCCCACCATGGACAGCGCAGTGGTCGACCGCCTGCACTTAAAGATCGAGACCGGCGACGTCTGCAAAGAGTCGTAAATTCTAACAGACAAGCAACACTGCGTCAAATCACCGTAGAAATCAATGTGGGACGTACAATGGACGTGTCTGCTAGAACTGTGCGGAGAAATTTGGATTTCTTGGGCTATTCCAGCAGAAGACCGACTCGAGTGCCTTTACTGACAGAACGACATCGCTTGCAGCGACTCTCGTGGGCACGTGAGCATATCGGTTGGTCCCTAGATGAATGGAAAACCGTGGCCTGGTCCGATGAGTCACGATTTCAGCTGGTAAGAGCCGATGGTAGGGTTCGAGTGTGGCGCAGACCCCACGAAGCCATGGACCCAAACTGTCAGCAAGGCACTGTTCAAGCTGGTGGTGGCTCCGTAATGGTGTGGGCTGTTTTTTCATGGCACGGACTTGGTCCTCTAGTGCGACTGGACCGAACATTGACTGGAAATGCTTATGTGCAGCTACTTGGAGATCACTTGCAGCCATTCATGGACTTCATGTACCCAAACAACGATGGGATTTTTATGGATGACAATGCGCCATGTCACCGGGCCACAACTGTTCGCAATTGGTTTGAAGAAAATTCTGGACAATTCCAACGAATGATTTGGCCACCTAGATCGCCCGACATGAATCCCATTGAGCATTTATGGGACACCATCGAGAGGTCTGTTCGTGCCCAAAATCCTGCCCCATCAACGCTTTCACAATTATGGACGTCTATCGAGACAGCATGGCTCAATATTCCTGCAGAAGACTTCCAACGACTTGTTGAGTCCATGCCACGTCGAGTTGTTGCACTTCGCCGGGCAAAAGGAGGGCCGACACGATATTAAGAGGTATCCCATGACTTTTGTCACTTCAGTGTATATAATATTATATTCTTCGAGTTTTATATGCAAATATATCTGCTTAGTTTCAGAGCAAGCCGACAGATTGGTACAGTGGTTAAGATACTGACCTCTCAAGCCCAAAGGTGCGGGATCAAATCCGACTCCAGCCGGTGGATTTTCATGATGCAGAAAATCGACAGCGTCCATGTCGTATGGTTATGCGGCATGTAAAAGATCCCTCGAGTTCTCATTTAGCATTGAGTATCTCTTGGAGAAATTAAATTCCCATGGCAGTTTCACATCGAATAGAGCCCTCCACTTAGTGGGGAAATTGGGCGTCAAAATTCTCGTGGTAATGGCATTCCCCCAATGGTGGTGCCACATGAAAGAATGGGTGCCGGTCTCGAGAAATGCACTAGGTCTGCAAATGGCTAGATGCTAACGCAGTCCCATTGAAAGAAAGTTTCATAGCAAACAATATACATATGTAGAAAAGCACACACAGGATAAGAAAAACCTTGGTTTTCCTTATCTCTCTCGTATACCCCCCCCCCTCTTCCCTCTCTCTGTCTTTGCGTCTTTATAATTGAATTAACATGAATGAATTTTAATTATACATTTCCCCCATCACTTTAAATATTTATTAGTTTTTTTTTAATTTATAATTTCTGGTTTTGAGAAATATTTAATTATTTTTTTGCTATCTATTACTGATAACTTGTTTTTCTCTATTTTCATGTCTTTTCAATATTCAAAATTATATTCAAATTCAGTAAGCCAATTTTCTTAAAAGTGTCATTAAATCAGTGAGTAACATCCCCTAAGCAATCGCTAAGGCAGGAACATGCAATACACCGCCAACTCGGCTTTTTCGAACCATGGACTGCAGTACCAGCACAAAACTGCAGTCCATGGACCGAAATAGCCGAGTTGGCGGTGTATTGCATTATCATTAAATTACATTATTTACTAGCCATGAAGATTCAAATATTTAGGTAATTTCCCATAATCAGTAGACACTTTTAATTTAGTAGCTTTTTTTTTTTAATTTTATTAGTGTCCACTCAATCCAGGGCTTGTATTCTTTAAAAATTGAAATTAAACTAAAAGTACCATTCCAAAAGTAGAATAGTAGAAAAAAAAGTATTGATGAATGGGATAAGTTGGAATATTGTATGCAAATGTTTAAAAAGTGGTAAAATTGAATTAAAATAATAAGCACTCTTTTAATCAAAATTAGCAAAAAGCAAAATAATAATAATAATAATAATAATAATAATAATAATAATAATAATAATAATAATAATAATAATAATAATAATAATAATAATAATAAATAAATAAATAAAGCATGTTTTTAAAAACCAAAACATATTGAACAATAATAACATTTCTGCTGAATGAAAAATAAGTGATTTTTCAAACAAATTGCAAAAAGAAAGTTGTACGTATGTGTATAAGTAGTAAATGCAATAATTGAAAAACAAAAATAACAATAAAAACAATTTTTTAACTTAATATTTATAAATTCATTTTGTATAGTTTCTAATTCTAGGCATGCTTAGAATAATTTGAATCGAGACATATTTATATGGACTTGTACCGCCGACTAATTGGTAAAAAATGGGTGATTACAAGTCATCGGCAATGTGGCCGATTATGGCCGATTACTCAGTACTGCCAGTTGATCGGTGCATCCTTAATATGTAGGTAAAAAAGGTGAAAGACGTTTCACTAAGGAAAAGCTTATCAATATCATATAACACACTAGCTTATTACTCGGCGTTGCCCGACGGCTTTTTAATACAGCATAGCTCTAAAAAATTAGAACATGAATTGTAAGTGTTTGTAACTTGTTTCATGCTAAAATAAAATAGGTGAGTCTTAAATCGACAATTCATTGTTAGTCGTAATCTTTGTTGGAAAATACCCATATTTAAATATATTAAATGTTATCAATTTGTATGCTTAAAAGCTTATCTCTATCTATTCAAAATTGATGGAAAATGGCCATTTTGCGACAAAATACTTGAATTTTGAGCTATTTGGATTTTTTTTTTTAATTTCAAAATCCCACCTGTGTGAATTCTAGTGCATTAAGGAACCTGTGCTAAGTTTGATGAAAATGCGAAGAAAACTGTGAATTTGTAAAAGAAACAAACATATATACAAACATACAATCAATTTTTTATATATAGATTAGAAAACTGCTTCAATATAAAGCTTAAAACATAAAAGCGTCAGTAGCAAAAGCAAATGCACCGCAGTGGACAAATGCGGGTGTAAGGTGAACTGAATCATAAATCGTGGCAGAGTATTTACATTTCTCTCTCTCTCTCTCTCTCTCTTCAGGCTTTGCGCTTTATTTATACTAATTATTAATTTTATTCATATTGCAGCGCAAAAAATTTTAATTTTGTTTCATATGTTGATGCATATTTTAGATAATGAAATGATTTATCACCTGCATCATATTTATAATTTCTGAATCTCTGTGTTAGTGATTGCTATCTAATTAATAATTATCTCAAGGTTTGTTAAAAAAATCCCACTTGTTTTTTTTTTTTTTATATATAAGAGAAAGTATCTTTTATGAGAATTGGATCTTAGAACATGCAAATATTGACATCAGTTGCTATTTTATTTTATTCACACGTTATTCAATCATTTTTAAACTGCAAGTTAAAGCTTCCATTAGACACTTTTAAACAGATAACTCTCTAGCAAGCGTATTTCACCCAGAGAAATTCATAAATATGTCTCAATAATGCAACCAGAGGTATTTTCACGCTATGTATTTTTAAAAAATTAGTATAGTTAAAAATGAAAAAAAAAAGCAGTTAAAATTTGCAAAACATTAAGTTTGAACCTTTTTATAGCTATAAAATATCAAACATTCTAAATGTTAAAGAAGTAATACACATATCTTCCTTTCCAGCTACTATATATTTCATCCTTAGAAAGAGTGAGAATTTCCTTTTTCTTCCTGTAATGAATGAATAAAAGTTACCATGGAGAAAAACTACCCTTGAAAATGTTTTAAACTGATGATTTGAATGGAAGAAAAGCCCTAAAACCTGCATTGTCTAAAAAATTTCAAACACCCGAAAAGCTGGGCCTTGAAATTAATTTATTAGCTTTATTGACAAAATTGAAATAATCAACGTTATAACGCACAAAATTTGTAAGAATCTGACGACACGTGTTTCGGGGCTACAAAAAACTCCTTTTTTAATGCAATTAAGTGTAAGCTTTAGGATGAAGAGTCGTCCGAGAAAAGCTTTTCTCGTATTTCTGTGCGTTATAACGTTGATTATTCCTGTTTTATTTTTCAGCAGAAAGGTATTTATTCAATTCTCAACTTTATAAATAGTTAATTTTAAAATGCTGTTATTACAGTGCCGCCGCTTATTAAAATCACATTTGTGCCGACGATACTTGATTCCATTGAGCGGCCGATTTTATAAAAGGGCATAGATAAAATTACAAAAAGAAAAGGTTTTAAGTGAAAACAAAATAAAAAAAAATAATTACTATTATCTATATTTAAAATTAAGTTAATTAAAACGCAATTCCAATTTAACTCATATGTAAAAAGTACATTTTTTCAATTACACAAGGGTTTAAAATATTGACTCATTGTTGTTTGAGAGACAAAATAATGAAAGAAAAAATCCTTCTTAAATCTAGACGTTTAGGCGTGTTTTTCTAGCGAACGATTTATACTCAAACTGAATGATATCAACTGTCAACCTCTGTTTTCTTGAAGAGAAAAAAAAATCTGGTTTTATTCAGACAAGAAAAAGCATGTTTTCTCCCCCCCCCCCCCCCACCGGTTTTTAACGTATAATCTCTGAAAACTTGATTTTATAAAACGGCGCAAATGATTTTTATTAAAAGATGATTTTAACATGTTTTGATACAGCAATAATTTGTTCTTCCAGATTTCATTTGATAAAGTGGCTGATTTTATAATCCAGTGATTTTATTAGTGGCGGGCACTCTAATTTCTATTTTCGGCAATACCAAAGACTAAATAATAACTATAGAAACTAAAAGAAAAAAAAGAGAAAAATAACAATGTGAAAACATTTTTCTGCTTGAACCAATACTCCATGGAATTGCGTGATGCCGCATTTTATCACTCGGACAGTCAAGAGCATCACATGCCAATAGTAATACACTTCTCTACCGCTCTGCTTATGCACGGAAACGAATGAGAAAAGCATTAAAATTTCACGAACCTCATTGAAAACAAACGATTCCGTTTACGTCTGCCTAATAAAAAAAGGAAAAGGATGATTTCACCTGTTGCCAGCCTTTTATGCACAAACAGAAGTCTCGAAAAAAAATAAATAAAACCCTCTCCGAAAGAGCAAAATATTGGATGGCGTCATTTGGCGCGCGTCCTTGGCGACAATCATCCCCCATCTTTCTCCGCGGAGCAGGTGGCCGTCAGTCGTCAGCCTAGCAGGATGAAATGGAGCCGCTCCCTAACAGGTGCTTGTGGGCACACGGAGGCAGCGAGCGCCTACCCTAGGCGGCCGCCGCATCACCCCTCCCCTCTCCATCCTCCTCCGCATCTCGGAACAGGCAGGCCCGAGGCCTCGGCCCAGGATACCTACATCTGTTGCGCCTACAGCCCGAGATGTTTCATCATTCAAAAGGTAGGAGACCAACACTTGACGGTTCTGTCGTTTGTTGACACTACGGGGGTCGGCGGGCTCCTTACCATACGCTGCCTCGCGGCGGGCAGGTGGTTGCACAAATCGGATATTCCTGCACGGGACGATACGCTCCGGGATGTATCGAGATCGCATGCTCAATTCGAGAGAGATAGATCTTTCCCTTCACGCTGTTTTTCTCTTTCTGTAAAACAGCTTTTTCCACGGAACTACAATGTGTGCAGTGAAACTAACCATACGGTGGCATGTATCTCGGAGAATAATGAAGATAGAAATGCATAGTAATGGAAATATTGTACACTTAACGATAGATTCTTCTCTTTCCTCTGATTTCTTCATTCTGTAATGTAGTTTTTTCCACAGGTGTTCAATTGTGCAGTGAAACTAACCATACGGTGTCATACCTCTCGGAGAATTATTGAGATAGAAATATGTAGCCACTGAAATATAGTATACCTTCAATGATAGATTTTTTTTTCCTTCCCGATGATTTCCTCACTCTGTAGCTTTTTCAATGAATAGTCAAAGTGTGCAGTGAAACTAACCATACGGTGACATGTATCTCGGAGATTAATGCAGATAGAAATATATAGTCACTGAAATCTAGTTTTCTTATAATTAAATTGATTTTCCCCTTCCCGGCGCCTTTCCCTCTCTGTAAAGTAGCTTTTTCCACGTATGTACAATGTGTGCAGCGAAACTTACCATACGGTGGCATATATCTCGGAGATTAATAGAGATAGAAATATGCGGTTACTGGTATACTGTATTCTTGATGACAGATTTTTCCTTTCCCGGTGCTTTTCTCATTTTGCAATGTATCTTTACCACGAATGTACAGTGTTTGTAGTGAAACTAACCGTACGGTGTCATATATCTCGGAAAATAAAGAAAATCGAAATATATAGCTGTGAAAATATAGAATACTTAAACGGAGGTAGATGTTCTTTTACTGTATTTTCCTCAATCTGTAATGTTTTTCCACGGATATGCAATATGAGGGGTGAAACTAACCATACGGTGGATTATATCTCGAATTGTAATGAAGATAGAAATGTACGGTTACTACAATATCGAATACTTAGAGAGAAATAGAATGTTCCCCTTAAGGGTGTTTTCCTTAATCCATAATTTAGCTTTTCCACGAATATACAAAGTATGCAGTAAAACTAGCCACACTGTGGCATAGATCTCAGAGATAAATGAAAATAGAAATACGCGGTCACTGACATACTTATTTGAAAAGAGTTCAAGAGAAAATTATTCAGATAATAAAATAATTCTGCGCTCTAGCTTTAATTACATCCTTTTATACAAAGTATTAGCTTATTCATAAGTACTTTTTGATGACATTCACTGAGAACTTTTTATTAATATATACTCTTTTAAGTTGTTAATTAATTACTAAAAACAGCATTCAATACATATTTAAAAGAGGAAAATTTGTTTTTGCATTTATTTCTAAAATCAGTTAATTACGGTTAAAAAACCAAGCATTGGGTTATTCTACTGAATAGTGAGGGGGGAAATGAACCAGTCTTTTATTGCTAGCTAATAAAGTGCAGTGCATTTACAGTTAAGCTACCCGACATACAGTTGAAAGCCAAAATGTGAATCGTACCGTTCTTCCTACAATCAAAGAAAAAGAGAAAAAAATCGACTACTCAGTTATACGTGCTGAAGTCTCAAAATCACCAGATTTAGCTGCGATCCTGCTATTGATTCTGCAGCGGGGTAAAAGCGCAAAACATGTCCACCATATGGTAGCCTCTTGGAAATCAAACGCGGGATAAGCAGACCTGTTGCTCGGCGCTTAACTTCATCCTCTTTGTATTATTTTCTTTAACGCCGACGACATCTGTTTCCGCAAACGATCCTAGTTTTATTACGGCACTGAAGAAGAATTTTTTAAATTAAAAAAGAAAAAAAAAAAAAGATTTTTTGGTTTATATGCATGAAAGACGACATTACGAATTCAGTTACTTTATAGAGTTATGTCAGAAAGGTTTTTGGTTTTCCTAGGATTAACTAGTTTCTTGGACTATCTAATGAAATATTAAATGATTAAACAGTTTTAAGTTTATGTCATGCCAAAAATATTTTTTTTTACTATGCAATGCTGAACATTCTTCTGGATAATATAATAAACGTATAAAAACAAAATTGCATGAAAAAATTTAAAAATATGGAAACGTTTTGGAAAATAAGTAACAAAATAATTGTGCAAAAGTTTTATTGGATTAAAATATGCATACTTCCTGAAATTATTTTAAAACATGTTTCTAGCCTATAATTCAAGCTGGTTCATGTTTCAGTTCTTAGATTGTGTAGCACATGGGTGATTCTACAAAAATGGGCAAATTTGTGTTCTATACTGATTGCTCTTTTTGTTTTTAATTTAATAAAAAACTATTTTGGGAATATTTTTATGCGTATTTTGTTCTATAATTCTGATTATCAACGAAGTCAAAAATTAATTATTATTCATTTAAGAATAAAATATTACATTGAAATGTCATCCACATGCCCTGTCCCATAGGTGCAATTTTCACAATCAATGGAATATAGATTTTTAAAAAATAATGATTTTTTTCTCAAGAGTTTTTTATTTATAAATGTACAAGATGTAAATCACAAAAAAAGCAAAATAATGTGAAAATAATATCTCTAAGAGTAAATCTAAACTTTGTCCTAGCGATTATCAGTCATCCACATGTCTGAAAAGTATAGATATTTTTCTCTGAAATGTTTTATTTCAAAATCAGGCAACACATCTTAAAATAAAGCATGAAACTTTGTTATTCCTGACTGAAGATTAATTTTGCTGTTCTGCAATTACTTTTTGATAAAAAGCAAGCTAAACTCAACTTTCAAGGCAAGTGTTTTTCATCTTTGTCATTAACATGACCATGTATGTACATAAATGTACATGTAAATAAATTTTGATAATGAATAGTCTTAAAGCTTACATTTGTTGGTTCTTATTCGAAGTTAGACAAAAAAATATTCAGAAATGACTTTTTGAGAACACATTACTTGTGTTTTGTCATCCACATGGCCCTTTTTCTAATGTCATTCACATGCCCCAATATGAAACACGTGGATGCATCAAAGGCCAAACTATGACAGTACAATGTTTAAAAATTATGTCTGGCAGTTAACAGGTTAAAAAATTTCATTAATATACCTATTGTGTTTGTGTTATTCACATAATTTTTGTCTTATTCACATACCCATTGTTTCATCCACATGTCCTTTTTATCATTCACATATACCTTCAAAAAAATAAAAATCCAAAATACAAGAAAATACAAACATTTAAGCTCTGCTGATATTCCATTTTAATTATGCAACTTATAAAGTACTTTGCTGATTTTTTTTTTCAAATTTTTAATTTTAAATTAATTTCTTGAAATCTACATGTTAGAAATATTCCCGTATTTGCAGAATCACCCATATATTTTAGCACTTATTTCTAGAAGTTAAAATTTTTCGCATCTGTTTTAGAACTAAAGATGCTACTAAAATGGAAATGATTTTAGTAATTATATTAAAAACTCTCCTACATATAAAGCAGTAAGTAACCGCCCCTAAGCCAGGGCTAAGGCAGAAACACGCTCGTTTATTTCATCCATGGACTGCAGTTTCGTGCCAGTTAGCTCCTACATAGTTAATCTACATATTAAGAAAAGATGGATTGAAAGTACATTTGTTCGTTAAAGATATATATATATACTAGCTGACCCGGCCACGCGTTGCTGTGGCTAAGGTATGGGTTAAACTATAATGTTTCAATAGAAACGAAAAATTTTATTACCATTATAGAGATCAACTTTATATAAATATGAATTTGAGGTCAAAATATGAAAACAATCGAACAAAAATTTCCTAAGTTTGCTAGAAATAAAAAATCAACAAAAAATGTAGCATTTTATTACTTAGAAATATTATATTCAGGCTTGTAACAATTGAGTTAATTAAAAATTTGCTAATTGCTATTGTAACATTTTATTTTTTAATATAACATTTTATTTTTTAATAATGTAGGTATGGTAGATAATTAACCAATATTACTTGTTATTTTTTGAATTATAAGCATTTTTCATTTCAGTTTAACTCAACACTAATCGGTGCGCAATATTCTTTGTTAATCTGTCTTTTGTAAACAAAAGAGATTGGACGGTTTTCCCACACGGGAGCAAGCGACCTATAGTTGCCCATGGGAAAAGCATGGATTTTCTAAATCTAAACCGCAAATTGACATTGTTTGTCCTTGGGACTTATTAATGGACATGGCGAAGGCTAAACGAATGGGAAACTGTAGACTTTTGAAGGGTATTGAAGATTCTGACGGTGTCATTGGGATACGTGGCAACAGAACTACTTCATCTTTAAACTTGCCAGTCAAAATGATTGCCTCAATAATGTTACCGGTAATTTTTTTGATAACTAAACGCGTACCATTGCATAATCTCGGTGGATTTAAATTATGTAGAAGAACTATGGGTAAACCCATTTTTAGCCGCTGATTATGTGGTGGCATTCCGGGTATGTTTAAAGAATTTTAGTCAAGAATACAGAAAAGCTGGTAGCTAAATAGATAATTTGCAATAAAAAATATATTGCGGTCCTAAATTGAGATAAAAACTATCCTATCATTTAAGTTGGACCAAACTGAAACTGCGTGCAAAATTTGGTTAAAATCGGTTCAGTAGCTGAGGAGTCCATTGGACACAAACACAGGGACACGTAATTTTTATATATTACTAGCTGACCCGGCCACGCGTTGCTGTGGCTAAGGTATGGGTTAAACTATAATGTTTCAATAGAAACGAAAAATTTTATTACCATTATAGAGATCAACTTTATATAAATATGAATTTGAGGTCAAAATATGAAAACAATCGAACAAAAATTTCCTAAGTTTGCTAGAAATAAAAAATCAACAAAAAATGTAGCATTTTATTACTTAGAAATATTATATTCAGGCTTGTAACAATTGAGTTAATTAAAAATTTGCTAATTGCTATTGTAACATTTTATTTTTTAATATAACATTTTATTTTTTAATAATGTAGGTATGGTAGATAATTAACCAATATTATTTGTTATTTTTTGAATTATAAGCATTTTTCATTTCAGTTTAACTCAACACTAATCGGTGCGCAATATTCTTTGTTAATCTGTCTTTTGTAAACAAAAATAGATTGGACGGTTTTCCCACACGGGAGCAAGCGACCTATAGTTGCCCATGGGAAAAGCATGGATTTTCTAAATCTAAACCGCAAATTGACATTGTTTGTCCTTGGGACTTATTAATGGACATGGCGAAGGCTAAACGAATGGGAAACTGTAGACTTTTGAAGGGTATTGAAGATTCTGACGGTGTTATTGGGATACGTGGCAACAGAACTACTTCATCTTTAAACTTGACAGTCAAAATGATTGCCTCAATAATGTTCCCGGTAATTTTTTTGATAACTAAACGCGTACCATTGCATAATCTCGGTGGATTTAAATTATGTAGAAGAACTATGGGTAAACCCATTTTTAGCCGCCGATTATGTGGTGGCATTCCGGGTATGTTTAAAGAATTTTAGTCAAGAATACAGAAAAGCTGGTAGCTAAATGGATAATTTGCAATAAAAAATATATTGCGGTCCTAAATTGAGATAAAAACTATCCTATCATTTAAGTTGGACCAAACTGAAACTGCGTGCAAAATTTGGTTAAAATCGGTTCAGTAGCTGAGGAGTCCATTGGACACAAACACAGGGACACGTAATTTTTATATATTACTAGCTGACCCGGCCACGCGTTGCTGTGGCTAAGGTATGGCTTAAACTATAATGTTTCAATAGAAACGAAAAATTTTATTACCATTATAGAGATCAACTTTATATAAATATGAATTTGAGGTCAAAATATGAAAACAATCGAACAAAAATTTCCTAAGTTAGCTAGAAATAAAAAATCAACAAAAAATGTAGCATTTTATTACTTAGAAATATTATATTCAGGCTTGTAACAATTGAGTTAATTAAAAATTTGCTAATTGCTATTGTAACATTTTATTTTTTAATATAACATTTTATTTTTTAATAATGTAGGTATGGTAGATAATTAACCAATATTATTTGTTATTTTTTGAATTATAAGCATTTTTCATTTCAGTTTAACTCAACACTAATCGGTGCGCAATATTCTTTGTTAATCTGTCTTTTGTAAACAAAATAGATTGGACGGTTTTCCCACACGGGAGCAAGCGACCTATAGTTGCCCATGGGAAAAGCATGGATTTTCTAAATCTAAACCGCAAATTGACATTGTTTGTCCTTGGGACTTATTAATGGACATGGCGAAGGCTAAACGAATGGGAAACTGTAGACTTTTGAAGGGTATTGAAGATTCTGACGGTGTCATTGGGATACGTGGCAACAGAACTACTTCATCTTTAAACTTGCCAGTCAAAATGATTGCCTCAATAATGTTCCCGGTGATTTTTTTGATAACTAAACGCGTACCATTGCATAATCTCGGTGGATTTAAATTATGTAGAAGAACTATGGGTAAACCCATTTTTAGCCGCCGATTATGTGGTGGCATTCCGGGTATGTTTAAAGAATTTTAGTCAAGAATACAGAAAAGCTGGTAGCTAAATAGATAATTTGCAATAAAAAGTATATTGCGGTCCTAAATTGAGATAAAAACGATCCTATCATTTAAGTTGCACCAAACTGAAACTGCGTGCAAAATTTGGTTAAAATCGGTTCAGTAGCTGAGGAGTCCATTGGACACAAACACAGGGACACGTAATTTTTATATATTATAAGAAAGATTATTGCTTGTTTACTGCGCTCCAGAAGCTGCCAGAACGTGTGCTTTATGTCGCTCAGCCATGGAGGTGTCAAAAAAGGCTTGGTAAAAAGGCTTAGCCAAGAACACAGAAAAGCTGGTAGCTAAATACATAATTTGCAATAAAAAATATATTGCGGTCCTAAATTGAGATAAAAACTATCCTATCATTTAAGTTGGACCAAACTGAAACTGCGTGTAAAATTTGGTTAAAATAGGCTCAGTAGCTGAGGAGTCCATTGGCCACAAACACAGGGACACGTAATTTTTATATATTAAGATATTACCTGTTTACTGCGCTCCGGAAGCTGTCAGAACGTGTGCTTTATGTCGCTCAGCCATGGAGGTGTCAAAAAAGGCTTAGTAAAAAGGCTTAGTAAAAAGGTTTAGCCAAGAACACAGAAAAGCTGGTAGCTAAATACATAATTTGCAATTAAAAATACATTGCGGTCCTAATTTGAGATAAAAACTATCCTATCATTTAAGTTGGACCAAACTGAAACTGCGTGCAAAATTTGGTTACAATCGGTTCAGTAATTTAGGAGTCTATTGGCCACAAACATAGGGACACGTAATTTTTATATATTAAGATAAGAAAGATTATTGCTTGTTTACTGCGCTCCAGAAGCTGCCAGAACGTGTGCTTTATGTCGCTCAGCCATGGAGGTGTCAAAAAAGGCTTAGTAAAAAGGTTTAGCCAAGAACACAGAAAAGCTGGTAGCTAAATACATAATTTGCAATTAAAAATACATTGCGGTCCTAAATTGAGATAAAAACTATCCTATCATTTAAGTTGGACCAAACTGAAACTGCGTGCAAAATTTGGTTACAATCGGTTCAGTAGCTGAGGAGTCCATTGGCCACAAACACAGGGACACGTAATTTTTATATATTAAGATAAGAAAGATTATTACTTGTTTACTGCGCTCCAGAAGCTGCCAGAACGTGTGCTTTATGTCGCTCAGCCATGGAGGTGTCAAAAAAGGCTTAGTAAAAAGGTTTAGCCAAGAACACAGAAAAGCTGGTAGCTAAATACATAATTTGCAATAAAAAATATATTGCGGTCCTAAATTGAGATAAAAACTATCCTATCATTTAAGTTGGACCAAACTGAAACTGCGTGTAAAATTTGGTTAAAATCGGCTCAGTAGCTGAGGAGTCCATTGGCCACAAACACAGGGACACGTAATTTTTATATATTAAGATATTACCTGTTTACTGCGCTTCGGAAGCTGTCAGAACGTGTGCTTTATGTCGCTCAGCCATGGAGGTGTCAAAAAAGGCTTAGTAAAAAGGTTTAGCCAAGAACACAGAAAAGCTGGTAGCTAAATACATAATTTGCAATTAAAAATACATTGCGGTCCTAAATTGAGATAAAAACTATCCTATCATTTAAGTTGGACCAAACTGAAACTGCGTGCAAAATTTGGTTACAATCGGTTCAGTAATTGAGGAGTCCATTGGCCACAAACACAGGGACACGTAATTTTTATATATTAAGATATATATATATATATATATATATATATATATATATATATATATATATGCAAGATTAACAGTTGTTCTGCGTATTAACTAGCGCTTTTATTGCAGCTTAATATCAATTGCATTTATGAATATAAAAAGAAAATAATAGCTCATGAAGAGTAACTATGTATAAATTAGAGCAACAAAAATAAGAAACATTAGAAAAAACTTTTAAAACTACGTGGATTGTAAAACGAACATGCAAAACATCAACATAAGTAATGTGCTGCTTAATCTTCAAAGGGCAGGAGCAGCAGATAAAATTTCAGATTTAGCTTTGCAGGTTTCATGAGTGTTCGTTTGAAATAAGTCAGCAGTGATTAATAAACTTAATTAGCTTTTGCTTTTTGAAATTTTGAAAGAGTAAGAATTTTGAAAGTGTAAAATTTATAGCACAAATTGGCATTGGATTGCAATATGTCTGCTTTTTAAATTTCAAAAAATTTTAAACTCAAATTCAGTGCAAACATTGTAAAGTACATCGTGAAGTAAATTTGTGCCATAAATTTTACACTTTCAAAATTCTTACTCTTTCAAAATTTCAAAAAAAAAAGCTAATTAAGTTTATTAATCACTGCTGACTTATTTCAAACGAACACTCATGAAACCTGCAAAGCTAAATCTAAAGTTTTATCTGCTGCCCCTGCCCTCTGAAGATTAAGCAGCACATAACCCATGTTGATGTTTTGCATGTTCGTTTTACATTTCACGTAGTTTTAAAAGTTTTTTCTAATGTTTCTTACTGTTGTTCTATTTATTTTTGTTACTCCAATTTATACACAGTTACTCTTCATGAGCTATTATTTTCTTCATAAATATAGATATATATATTTATATATATATGAATATACGTATATATGAATATTTTGATTTAGCGATAGTTTTAAGATGCTAGGAATAAGATGTTTTCTTATCAGGGCATTTCCTTGCTCTTTTTTTTTTTTAATCTGAGATTAGAAAGTTTCCAAAATGTATTTACCTTACATTGTGCATGATGATGATGGAATACGAAGAGTAACTTCTTTGCGCATATATTTTTTAACTTTTTGTTGGATTGTTTGCTTAAATTGCCTTCGGAATTAATTCTTTAAATAACATTGAAAACTAATTGTCGGTTTTGAAAAGCCTATTTCTTAGCCTTTAATTCCTTTTCGATGAATGGAAGTATAGGCTACAAATCATTACAGTTAATTTAAAAATATATATTCATAAGTAAAAATTTATAATAATCACTATGCGTAAGTCGCCCTCTCCCCCCCCCCCCTCCTCATGCACACACACAGAGTAAAAAAATATCCCCAGTAAATGAAAAGAGATGGCAAAGTTATTACTTATATTACATTTTCTTCATAAAATATTAAGGCACAAGCTGCTTTATCGAAATTGTTACGAACGTGAATGATTATAAAAAATTTTAAAAGTTTTAAAAAAGTATGAAAGTTGAATATTAGTATCAGTGTAAAAAAAAGCCCAAATTTTCAAAAAAAAAAAAAAAAAACGTCTATTTCAATAAGCGAAAAAGGGGAAGGAAAATTTTGAAGTCATTTAACACACAAAAAGAAGAGCTAATTGTATTTTTCTTGTAATTCAGGTGACGTAGAAAGAATTTGCAGGCAAAAATTTCGGTTAATTCTTTGCATGGGGAAACGTTGATAGTCTTTCAGATGACACATTATGCAATAAATAAAACCACAAACAAATCAGTTCCTTCGAACTTAATAATTTTTTCTGGTTAGTTGTGCTATTTGTTTCCCTTTACTGAGAAAGGGAAAAAAACTAGTATTCAATTTTCAAAATTCTCTGAATGGTCGTGATGCCGCTTAAATTCTTCTGAAAAATAAGAACACGTGTTGCAAAACTCGCGAAAACAATGAATTTTTGTATCTGTAATGAGTAAACAAAAATAAAACTGAATTTTAATGACACGCACTAAGTTCATAGCGGTAAAGGATCATGACGAAATCACTGCTATTTCGAGACAGTAGTTAAGTTCTTCTTGAGAGATTTGTCTTCCAAAATTTTGACTCGAGCGGATACTACAGCTTATTTTCTCCTACATCATTTTGCTCAAATTAAAATTTTTTGAAATATTTGCGTAATACTATTACTTTTTAATACGCTTTTATTAGTTTCACACGTGAGTTTATATGTATGTATGTAACTCTGAATAAAAGATAAAATTCACGTTCTTTACGAATATAAAATTTATAAATTTAAAGTATTATTAATACTAAAGGCTATATTACATGTTAATGATTATAAGTGTTTCAGGTGTTTGTGTATGTAACTCTGAATGGAAGATAAAATTCACGTTCTTTGTAAATATAAAAATAATGTATTCAATACTACTCTTAATACTAAAGGCTAAACTATATTACATGTTGATGTATTATAAGAGAATCTAAAAGCGTATTTTTTAGTTTTTAAAACTAATTTAAAGATTATTTTTATTTTCTCTTTTATTAATTTGTTATGTTTTTGCACCCATGGCTTGGTGTCTCAACTGCACATTATTTATTATTTTTTCACATATGTTTATTTTTTAATTCATCATGTTTTTTTTTCTTTTTCATTTTATTAAGTTTTTCTCTTCATATTTTTTTCCTCTCTCGATTATAATCTTTCTTTTTTATTAATTTATTTAGCTGTTGCATCATTCTCTTTTTATTTACTTCGAGTTGTTTATTTTTTCATTCATCCGTTTTTAAGCCATACAATTATTTTAAGATATTGAGGAGATCTCTTACGTCTGACATATTTTCGGCATTTTGATTTTAACTCCATTTGCCATCAGAAATTTTAAAATATGCTTTAGAGAATACAACATTTTTGTCCTAATGTGTAGGCATGCCACAGACGTAGATGTAGTTTATTGGACATACCAACAAGGCACAAGGTTAAAATCTCCACCCTTATTAACTCTGATCCATTTTTGTTGTCGGTAAAAGAGAATGGCGAAAATTTTATAGAAAAAGAACTATAATGCAAAAAAATATACAAAATATTTCTTGGAAAATAGTAACTATTTGCAAGAACCTCATAAAAATATGAACAAAACAATAAAATTAAACATTTCAAAATAGCTAAAACCATGTTGAAATCCATGATTTACATAAATATCTACTTCAGTACAATGCATGAAAAACTGCAATGCTAGAAAATATTTTTTAAAAATACTTTTTGCACAAAATGAAATTAAAAAAATAATAATAAAATGCTGATGCCACCCCACCCCCTTCAAATTGGTTGAATTCTTATTCTCCAGGATTATTTTTGCTGAGTGGATATAAAAATGATTAATTAATTATCTCATTCTTATTTTAGGAAAGTCTATGCTAATATTAAATTTACAAAATATGATAGCTATCCATATAATTTACATTAAAATTCCAGCTCTAGCATATTATTTCGGAGAGTTTTTTGAAGTCCTATAAAGATTTCGAGTGTTATACCTGACGTAGATACCCTATATAAAAAAAAGCAGGACTCTTTGTATGAATTTTTCATATTTATTTAAATTTTTATAAAATTCATTTTAGCGTATAACAAAAATAACAGACTCGAGTATTATGTTCCTCCAACTTGAGATTAGAACTAATATTTTCTTTGGTAAAATATTGCTTAAATTTGTTGATCTTGTTGACCTGTTTTATTCCGCTGGAACTTAGGGCCGACGAGGGGCCATGTCAGCTCAGTCTGCAACTAGGGGACCGGCTCGGAAGCGATGTAATATAAATTTAATAAATTGGGTGGGGGAGGAGGAGGGCGTCGACAAAACTGTTCATGCGCCCGACTAAGCTCTCGGCGACCCTGTGAGAACAACCTAAATTAAAAGTTGATATTTTAAATCAAGTATCCTTTCGACTGGGAAGCACGTTATCTTGAAAGTTGCATGTTGATAATCTACCCTCATTTTGACCCAAGCGCTTTTGAACTCCATATTTGAACATTCCCACTGATTTTCCAAAACACGGCGCCACTGGGTCTGGTTTCAAAATCAGAAATGTACAGCAGAGTATAAATTTTAAACATCGCATTTATATTAATCTAATAGCTTTACAAATAACAAATGAGAAGCACTCCTAAGAATAAGTAGGTAATTTGACCTCTACTCATAAAAAAATAAATACATTTTACTATACTCCAAGTAAAATTTCAGCAAAAAACAATCGACTTTTAATTTCTTATTTCAAAACTGAGAAATATACCTCACAATATTAACTATTAACATAGCATTTGCATCCATCTAACAGCTTTATAAATAACAAATGCGAAACACTTCGAAAAATAAATAGGCCATTTTATCCCTACCGATAAGCAAAAAATGAATAAATTTTTACTGCACTCAACGTAAAAGAGGCTCATTTATATTTCACTACAAGTTTTCCCCGATTACGATGGAGCTAATTTTAGAAGTCGATTATTAAAAAGGAATTTCTTCTCCCCATGTTTCTTAACACCATCTTTCCCCGTCGTACTGCACGGAATCGATTGGAGCACAAAAACAGCAACAGATTCGGCTTCCTCGCTCCTATCCCCAACGCAGGGGTGAATGAGGGGCAGGGGGTGAATGGGGGTCACGGGGATCTATCGGATCTTTGGGATTCGGCGGAGCCGGAGCGTGCTGCAACGCCCCCTCACCTCGGGTTTTCCTACCATATGGAGGGGATTCTTCCCGGAGATTATTGTCATCGCAGTGGGGGTTTTCGGTTTTGTTTGGCAAACAACAGGTGTTTATTTTCAACCACCAGTATTTGGACTCTGTGGTAATCATATTTTATTGTGAATTAAGGCATCGGCGAGATCACGAAGAGCTGGAGACGGTGCATTGTTGAACAAATTTTTGTTATTGGATAGAAGATTACATTAAGCAAAAATTTGAGACGAAATTGCTTTTTCAATGGTAAAGAGGGAAATGTTTCTCCTTTTTCTTCTTTTCGCTCTCTCTGTCTTTTTACTATGCAACAACACATCGTATGAAATTTAAACAATTAAGATGTTCAGGTTCAATAGCCATAGACAACAAATCATTAAACAAATTTTTAGATTTTAGATGAAAGAGTACATTAAGCAAAATTTTGAGACGCAATTGCTTTTTCAACGAAAAAGACTGAAATGTTTCCCCCTTCTTCTTCTTTTCTCTTTCTCTCTCTCTTTTTTTCTACTATGCAATAACGCATTGTATGAAACGTAAGCAGTTAAGATGTTTAATAACCAGAGATGACAAATCATTAAACCAGTTCTTATGTTATTGGGTAAGAGATAACATTAAGCAAAAATTTAAGACGAAATTGCTTTTTCATTGGTAAAGAGGGAAATGTTTCTCCTTTTTCTTCTTTTCTCTCTCTATCTCTCTTTTTACTATGCAACAACGCATTGTATAAAATTTAAACAATTAAGGTGTTCAATAGCCAGAGACAACAAATCATTAAACCACTTTTTAGATTGTTTGAAAAAAAGTACATTAAGCAAAATTTTGAGACGCAATTGCTTTTTCAATGAAAAAGACTGAAAAGTTTCCCCCTTCTTCTTCTTCTCTTCTTTTTCTCTCTCTCTCTCTTTTTTCTTCTATGCAACAAGGTATTGTATGAAACATAAACAATTAAGATGTTAAATAGCCAGAGACAACAAATCATTAGATAACTTCTTATGTTATTGGGTAAGAGATAACATTAAGCAATTTTTTATGACGAAATTGCATTTTCAATAAAAAGAGGGAAATATTTCCCCTCCTTCTTCTTTTCTCTCTCTCTCTCTCTTTTTTCTTTTTTTTTTACTATGCAACAACGCACTGTATGAAATATAAACAATTAAAATGTTTAGTAGCCAAAGGCGACAAATCGTTGAGCCATTTTTTAAGTTATTGGATAAAGGATTACATTAAGGAAATTTTGAGACGAAATTGCTTTTTCAATGAAAAAAAGAGAAATGTTTCTTCTCCTTTTTTTTACTATACGCATTTTATGAAACGTATAGCTAGAGACAGCGAATTGTTAACATATAGATAACAGAATGCATTAAGCCAATTTTCGAAACAAAATTGTTTCTAAAATGAGATGAAATATGTTTTCTTCTACTGTACAAGTAGTGTTGTATCAAACATTAAAAAAAAAAATAAGATGTTTAATAACTGGACACGAAAAATCGGTAAACCAATTTTTTTTTACCTCGGTTATTGGATAAAAGATTACATTAAGAACATTTTCCGACCAAATTGCTTTTTTAACTAAGATAGATGGAAATGCCCTTTTTTTTTTAGTTTAACTATGTAAATATACATTGTACGAAAGGTTAACAACTGAGATGACTAATAGCTGGAGTCGACAAATCATTAAACAAATTTTTGTATTATTGAATAAATGATTACATTAAGCAAATGTTCGAGACCAAATTGTTTCTTGAATAAAAAAAGAGCGATTTTTTGAACCCGAAATACTTATTGAATGAGAGAGAAATGCATCCTTTTCTATGGCCCAACTCTCCATTAAATGAAACGTAAACATAGAGATAGTTAATAGATGAAGAGGACGAATCCTTAAACCACTTTTTATGTTGTTAGAAAGAAAGATTACATCAAGCAAATTTTTAGACCGAACTGCTTTTTTAATGGAAAAGAGGAAAGTGTTTCTTTTTTCAGCTATGCAACTATGCGTTGTATAAAACGTAAGAAATTAAGATAAAAAACAGTTGGAGACAATGAAAAGTTTAACCACTTAGTGAACTCTCACTTATAAGCCGCCTCATTTTTCGCCTTTTTCACTTACGACGATTTTAAATGGTCCAAGCACATTCCATAACAAAATAACGATAGTATCATTCGTTTATGCGTCACTCTAAAGATAAATATTTCACTTATGCGCCGAATTTTCCTTAAAATGTAAAAAATTTTGTTTATTTTCTTTAAAAAATAAGCATTTTTCTTCACTTTCCTATTTAATATTTCGATTTTATTGCTCACGTAAGGCATTTTTTCTACATGAACTAGAGTTCGGAGAGGGACTATCTATTATGCATCATTTTAAAGGGAACAGTTTTTAATTAGGTATGCTACCATTTTTGTTTTCTCTTTATCGTTATAGTTACGTTACAGTAATTGCCAAACCGTAGTAAAAAGATGTCACTTTTCTATAGGAACATTCTTATTCATTCTCTCATTTGAAACTCTGTTGCGTTTTAGTCCTTTAAATAGGCTTGTTCACTTATACGTCTCTCTCACTTATGCGCCTTTTTCTGATGGTCCCTCTGGCCGGCGTATAAGTGAGAGTTCACTGTATATTATTCGCTAAAAGATTGCATTAAGTAAATTTTTGAGACTAAATTGCACTGTTGTTGTACTAACGTATTTTTTCAACTTTGCTAGCTCTTGGACTAATATGTTTATTCATCTAGACTAGACTATACTAATCAAGATAGAGCAGTCGTGTCGAATGTTTCCTGCTGCAGATGTTTTATTATTATTCATTCGTGCATAACGTACTTCTGTTTGATTCTAAAGCTTGAAACAGTGCAAAAATATTTTCGTGAGACATAAACAAAAAAAATGTTTTTAACAAAATTCTGATGGGCAAAATCAAAATAATTAAATTATAGTCTAAAAAACCAAAAAAATACGCTTTTAGAGTTAATCAAACTAACTTATAAGTTGAAGGATAGTATTAAGTATAATATACTTAATACTATATTAATACTAAAGCTTAAACTACAGTGAACTCTCACTTATGCGCCGGCCCAACGGATCAACATAAAAAGGCGCATAAGTGAGAAAGAAGTATAAGTGAACAAGCCTATTTAAAGGACTAAAACGCAACATAGGTTCTAATGAGAGAATGAATAAGGAAGTTTTTATAGACAAGGGACATATTACTACGGTTTGGCAATTACTGTAACGTAACTACAATGATTAAGAGAAAACAAACATTCTAACATACCTAATTGCAAACTGTTCCCTTTAAAATGTTCCATCATAGGTAATTGTCCCTCTCCGAACTCTAGTACATGCGGAAAAATGCCTTCCGTGAGCAATAAAGGCAAAAGATTAAAGAGGAAAGTGAAGAAACATGCTTAATTTTTAAAGAAAATAAATTATATTTTTGAGATTTTACGGGAAATTCGGCGCATAAGTGAAATATTTATCTTTAGAGCGACGCATAAACAAATGATATTATCGTTATTTTGCTATGGGATGTGCTGGGAACATTCAAAATCGTCGTATAAGTGAAAAAGGCGCATAAATGAGGCGGTGTATAAGTGAGAGTTCACTGATATTTCATGATACTCTGATTTCCTTCCCTGAGCAACCTCTGATTTTCGAAACTATTGAATGTCCGCTAAGTTGACATGCACTTATAATACATCAACATGTGATGAAGTGTAGCCTTTAGTATTAATAATAGTATTCAATATATTACTTTTATATTTGCAAAGAACGTGAATTTTATCTTTTTTTCTGAGATACATACACAAACAACTGAAACACCTATAATAACATCAACGCATGCAACATAATTCAGCCTTTAGTTTCAACAATAGTATTAAATATATTACTTTTATATTTGTAAAGAACGTGAATGTTTTATTCAGAGTTACATATATACATACAAACAAACAAACCTACATGTGAAACGAATAAAAACGTATTAAAAAATAAAGTAAAATCAACGAATATTTTCAAGCGTGAAATTTATAGGAAATGACTTACGGGGATGTCTTCATCTATCACTGACAGTTCATTTGAGTATCAGGAAACGCCCGCGATTTATTCAAACATATGCAATTCATTCAATTTTCTGCCATTGAAACTAATGCATTGTTTAATAGAAATCGTCTTTTCAAATCAATGCTATTCTTCAATTGCTTCTACTCTCATTTTGTTATGACTTTTTCTTTTCTGAAAACCCAAACAAATAAATATATAGACAGGGAATCGGGATATGTTGGTCCGCTTTTCTACTTTTCATTTTTTATCTCATCAAAAATTAAATGAGCAGTTTAATTTTATACCATGAGCTTAATTATATATTTCTCATCGTCCCAAAGGTTTTCTTCTTTTTTTGGAAATGTTAAATTTATAGCTTTTTTCTTAATCATTATTATTTTTTTGAACAAAATTTCTGGAACTGGACCAATGTGCCCCGTGTTCGGGGTTGGTATGCCCCCGTTACGAAAACCACTTCTGCAACAATTTAATGTATATTATTCAATTGTAACTGAAGGGGCAAGAGGATAAAAATGATATGTGACATTTTTTTTTCTCCAGAAAAAGCTTTCAAAAAAACTGTTGCGTTATTTGTTTTTAATGTTTTTCTTAACGGGTAAAACGGGGTAATATTCTTAGTCACGAAACATTTCTGTGACTGAAGAGCCATGATAATGATGGACTTATCATCTTTATCCATGGTAGAAAGTCAGTTTCAAAAATTGTCACATATCACCTTTATCCACTTGCCTCTTCACTTATGCTATGTTCTTTTGTGTTTAGCATGAAAAACATAAAGTTTTAAGATCAATATTACATATAAAAATATTAAAGAGACCAATTTCAATTTTGTGCAATTTAAGAACCATTTACATTTTCAAGAATAAGCATAAATAAGGTTTTCATCAGCTCCCACGAACTTCGCTTTTCAAATTCTCCTAAAAGCTTTCATTTTTTGTGTGCCTCCTAAAACTGGACAAACGTGGCCCAGGTTCTTGGTCAGAAAAAATACTAGCATTTTTTTTTTTTTTCTAAATGACAAAAAATAAAGAAGATACGAATTGTTATGAACTAGAAGATCTTGCATGCAATATACCGACAACCCGGTTAGTCCATCCAGAAACCAGGGGTAAACCAGAAGATACGAATTGTTATGAACTAGAAGATCTTGCATGCAATATACCGACAACCCGGTTAGGCCATCCAAAAACCAGGGGTGCCAATCCCCCTAAGCTGCAGGGGCGTAAATTCCCCCCAACCTCAAATTTTTCACAACCCTCTTGTGCTTTCTATTTTTATTTTTACCCCTCTTTTTTAATTAATTATTTTTTTTAATATTATCCATTTCTTTAAATCATATTTTATATATATATATATATATATATATATATATATATATATATATATATATATATATAATTATTTTTTTAAAAATTCGAATTATGTGCAGAATAGAATCGCTTTTTTTCCCTTCCAGACTTTCCAAGCACACACACACGCATACAAAAAATAAGTAAATAAATAATCTATACTAATAATATAAAGCTGTAGAGTTTGTTTGTTTGTTTGTTTACTTGAGCGCGTTACTCTCAGGAACTACTGGTTCGATTTGAAAAATTCTTTTTGTGTTGAATAGTCCATTTATCCAGGAAGGCTTTAGACTATATGGGTTATTGTTATAACTAAAAATAATAATGTAAAAAAAATAAACTCTACGAAAAGAATTAGTTTCCTCTCTTCTCAAGAGATGGCTCTCATAAAGAGTATTGCTAAGCTTTTGCAACTGTGGAGGCGCCCTCAACATTCAATGGTTGACAATCAAGCAGCTGCTCAAACGGGGAGCTTATAGTTTGCACTCCAATGATTCCCAATGATTTGCCTTTTAATGGGGATTAGTTTCCACTCTTCTCGAGAGATGTCGCTCGTTAAAATTATTTTTTTAGCAACTGTGTAGAGAGCGCTGGTTGACAATTGCTCTAGCCCCGAGAGTCTTGCCTCTTGCCACATGGCACAGATCACGAAATAATTTTGGTGTTTTTCTTTGATATTCAGGTATATAATTTGTTTTGTATGATTTTTCTATTAACTTTTTTCTTCCTTATTTCTGCATTGTTAGTATTTGTTATTCATTTGTGGTTGTTCTTCGTAACTTTATTATTATAGTGTACCTCAGGTACTTAACTAAGCACATAATTTAAAACCATAGTATATTTATATAAGGTATTGTTTTCTTATTCTTTTGACTTTTTTTTCTTATATAATAGGTAGGTAAGTAGGTTTCAAATGAGTCAAACCTCCTTTTTTTAAATGATTTAAGATAATTACTAATCTAAGTAAATAATATGATTCGTCATATTTTTGTAACGTTTTTACTCTTTTGTATCATTTGGTACTAAACACATTATTTAATTGCATAATATTTTTATATCGGGTAGTGTTTAATTATTCTTTTAACGTTTTTTTTTTCTTATGTAGCACATATATACGTTGGCTTCAAATGAGTCTAACTTTTTTTTAATAGTTGCATATAGTTACTAATCTAAATAAATAATTTGATTTGTCATGGTTTAGTACAACATGGGTACTTATCTAAACACATAATAAAAGTGCGTGGTATTTTTATATTGGGTATTGTGTTGAATAGTACATTTATACAGAGCTAGCCCGTTCAACGCCGGTCCACTCAGCTAGTTAATAATAAAGAAATAAAAGAATTAATTTAAGTTAAAAAAGTAAATTTATGAATAATTTTTATTGAAAAAAATCTGTAAATAATTTAAATTAAAAAAATAAATATAGTAAATAATTTAAATAATTAAATAAATTAGTTTAACCCCCCCCCCCCCAATTTTGATGGCCCAGTTTGTGCCATAAATCCCCCCCCCCCCTGTGGGCACCCCTGTCAGAAACCACAGTTTTGTCTTTATCATCATCAATATGAAATCAATGTATGTATCAATATGAAATCGCAGACCTGCCAACTTTCTTGCTTTAGGCAGGAGACTCCTGCTTTAGCGATTAATTTCTGCCATTTTGCCTCCAGTGTAACTTCTCCTGCCGTTGAAGGAGTTTAAAAATTCGTCAAACTTAAAACGTCATGGATACAATCAGTTTTGCGTTCAGCTTTGTCCAAAGTTATATGAAATATAATGACTGTTAAAGGAAATTAATCCAATCTGTGTCACAAAAAAAATTAATTGCCTTTGAAAAAGCTCAACTTAAATCAAATATATATGTTATATTATGTTCATTAATTTATCTAAAATTTATGCCTAAGAAGTATCGAAATTATCAATTTTTAATTCATTTTTATCTGGTTCCCCAGTAGAAACATTTCTCCTGCTTTCTAATTTTGTTTCTCCAGCTTTTTTGCTTTGTAAGGTTGGCAAGTCTGGAGTAAACAGTAACTGTGCTGGAGGCAGATGTCATCTCATTGAAACTTACTAGGGAACCACATGAATGGTGTAAAAATGAAAAAAAGTAAAATAAGCTGCAATCAAAACAAAATATTAAGATATTTATTTGGCTCTTTTTTGTTTCCCTTTTCGTTCCCGTTTACCAAAATATAAAGTCTTAATGTCTGCGGAGTTTTTTTAAAAAGTTACCAAATTTTAAGATTTGGCGAGACATTGAAGTTACCATGCGCCATAACCGTTTGCAAGCATGTGGAAGATGTTTGCTATTTCTCCCGGAAAATCGCTAAATAAGGCTACTTTTCTTTTAATTTGGGAAAACTTAAAGACCTCGGATTTTGGTAGCCAGGACACGAGGGCAAATAATTAATGCGTCTAAAAACATGTTCACAATGCTCTTTTGGTTGTTACGAATTTAGATTTTCTTTCATTTTTTCACTATCGAATGGTTTCATGGGGAGAGTGCTAACAAACTAGTTGCTAAAATAAATTTAGCATACCAGTGAGAGCCCGCAGCATTGGCGTGATTCAATTTGTCAATTTAGGCAAAGCTTGGGCTATTTATACAAATGCGACGACCAAGAACAGGCTCTGGGTCCACCTAGGTTGGTCCTGGTCAAATTATAGTTCCCAATTAAAGATCAATGGCCCTTTTAAAACGATCCACTCCCTTACATGAGAAAAGATCAAAAAGGCTTTGTGCTGAAATACAATTGAAGTTAAAAATCAACGTAAATAGTACAGCAAATGGCCATTTCAAGGCTACAATGGAGCCTCTTCCTCAATGCAAAAAGCTCAGCACACAACATGAAGCCGAGAGATTGCCCTTTGCTGTACTTTCTACCTAATTTGTACTTTATTTACGTTGATTTTTAACTTCAATTATACCCACTCCCTTGTTCTTTACAACCTCTTCCGGTAAGTTGTTCCAGGTGCCCACTACCCTATTAAAAAAAAAAATTTTTCTAATTTCCTGGTTAGCTTGAGATTTGAATAGCTTAAAACAATGACCCCTTGTCCCTGCTTTCCTTGCAAAACTTCAACCCAGTAACATCTTTCATTTTGATAAATTTAAACAACTGAATCATGTCCCCTCTGACTCTGCCTTGCTCAAGACAATAAATGTTAAGCACACTAAGCCTCGAATAATGTTCTAAATTAGAAAGACCATTAACTAACCTTGTTACCCTCTTTTGAACCCTTTCCAACAGGGGTGCCCATCGCCCCCAACCTCAATGGCGCAAATCCCCCCTCCCCGCATTTTTCACAACCCTCTTATGCTTTTTATTTTTATTTTTAACCCTCTTTTTTATTTTATTTATTTTTTTTAATATCATTTATTTTCTTTTTCTTAATTATATTCATTTTTTTTTATATATTAATTTTTTAAAAGTTCTAATTATGCGCAGAATATAGTCGCTTTTTTTCCCTTCCAGACATTCCAAGCACATGCACACACGCACACCACACAAAAAAAATTAAATAAATAAATGATAATAAAGAACTAATTTAAATTTAAAAATAAATTAATAATTTAAATTTAAAAATAAATTTATAATTTAAATTTAAAAATAAATTTATAATTTAAATTTAAAAATAAATAAAAATTTGAATTTAGAAATAAATTAATAATTTAAATTTACAAAATCAGTAAATAATTTAATTAAAAAATAAATGAATTAATAATTTAAATAAATAAATCAACTAGTTTAAAAGAAATTCCTTCCCAACAATTTTGGCTTAACATCTTGAGCCATTACCACCCCCCCCCCCTCATGCTTTCCAATAAATTAATATATTTATTAAATTATTTCGTTATACATTCAAGTCTCCCTTGAATTTTTTTATCCCCCCCCCTCCTAGAGGAAGCGCTCTTTTCTGAACCCTGCCTAAACTATTCAGTTTCATGAAAAACAAGGTTAAACAATATCTATCGAATGTCTTAACGTTTTAAATAAAAACCCTTACCTGGTTTTATTCTAGCTATCGTTCGGATCATAAGAAATGCTCAATTTATGTGACAGAAAGGGCAAAAATGGTAGATTTCTCTCATAAAAGCCTTACGTTGCTCTGGCAAAAAATCTAATCCAATTGGACGCTGTGAAGGTTTTGAAGAAAATGCTGTACGAGAAGTATGAAGAAATAAATCGATTGAGTGCTGCGAAGTAGCAAAACTACAGAAACTTTATTCCAGGAAATCTGAAATAGGATATGATTTACCAATTCTTTTCTTGATTTTTCTGTCACTAAATTAAGCATTTCTACTAACTGTATATCTCAACGCTATATATTTACTAACTTTTTTTAAGGT
The DNA here is from genome assembly GCA_038373865.1 of Uloborus plumipes. Lineage (NCBI taxonomy): Eukaryota > Metazoa > Arthropoda > Arachnida > Araneae > Uloboridae > Uloborus > Uloborus plumipes. Next base: position 63,447 of record JAXGGA010004787.1, read on the forward strand.
AGTAGTCTGGTAACTTGGGTTCAAAAAAATCGATTTTTTTTTGCTTAATTTGAAAGTACAATGTCTTGAGAATATACTGTGAAAATTTCAGACAGAAATTCGAAATATTTCGGGAGTTATAACGAGTTTCCTAGAGCGCCTCGGAGTCCAACCTTTAAGGTCGACCGGCAGCTGCAACCGCTTGGACCCTTCTAATTGTTTGAGCGCATTTTTTATACCTGGGTTGACTCTGTTATTCTATTATATATATTTATTTATATATATTTATGTATATATAATATACATTTATTTTAAATATAAATGCCGCTCCAGGCATAGACGATTGACGTATAAGTTTACTTATGAAAATTTGTTGTTGAACTTTAAACACGTTTTTCTCAAAACATTGTTTTTCTGGTCGGCCCGGGTCCTAACTTTTTTTTACTGAACCGATTGCTTTCAAATTTTAACAGGCTGTTCTACACACTTATAGTTCTCGTCGGAACTGACGAGAATTTTTTTCACCCCTAACTTTTTATTTTACAACCTTTTCTTTGCTAAAATAAAGGGACTTTTTTTTTTTTTCAAAGTCCGCCATTTTGTTATTTACCCTTGAAGTTTAACTTCAGTAGTTCCTACCAGAATGACATGTCTATAGATTAAGAATAATCAAGAATATTAGATTTCAGATAACAGCAAGAGCCAAAATCACCCGGGCCACCGACGTGCATTTTTTTTTTTTTTTTTGAGGTTCAAACTTCGAGTGACAATAATAATAGTAATAAACTATTAAATTTTTTCAAATGCATTTTTTTTATATTTTCAATGTATAAATAAAAACACTCTTAATATTCAAGATAATTCATTTTATTTTCCTTTAAAAAACCACCCTCCAAAGAAGTCATGAAAATAGGCATAAGTTACCAGACCTTAACTGTATAGCAAAATTAATTTAATACTCAAGATTTATTTTTATTTAAACACCAAAGTAATTACTTGAAATAATTACTGTGATAACTTAAATATTTAAACTTGAAAATGCTAATAGCATAGTTATAATTATTATTTTTTAATGTACGAGTGTGTTATTGTTCGTTTTTAGATTCTACAGACATTTTTTGCATTCAATGTTATCGTGTTTAGCTATAACTTAAAAGTATGTTGGATTGTTATTAATTTTTAGCTAATGTATAAGAAAGCATCGTTTTTACCTATTTTCGTATTTTCCTCGCACTGCAAAAAAACAACTGTTGTTTTTACAGCATAATACTGGCAGCAAAAGTTCCAGTTTAAAACTGTTAAATGCACAGTAATAAACTAAAATTTGCAATTTTACAGTTCATTTCTGGAAAGCAGCAATTTTAGTTTATTACTGCAAAATTAGAAATTTTTATGTTACTATAAAATAAACTGTATTATACTGTAAAAACAACATTTATTTTTCACAGTGCGGTATTTGCTTATAAGCGGTATCCAGGGACGTAACTAGAGGGGGGCAGACGGGGCTCGTGCCCCGGGCGTCAGATTTTAGGGGCGCTGAACTGGCTAAGTAACTGGATAATTTTCTTTTCATTATTAAAAAAGAAGACAAATTTTTAAAAGCCAGCTCCTTAAAAAAAATAATTTAAAAAAATGCTCAATGCAGGCACAGGCAGAAAGTTAAAGAAATGTCTTTTATTGTGGAAAAGGCGTGGAAAGATCGACGGAGAGAAAGTAAGGAGGGTGCAGTAAATGCCATGAATATATTTTGTTTAGAGAATGACCAGAAAAAGTGCCTCTGTTTAAAGTATTGTATGTATTTAGTTAGTGCTTTTTATTCATTTTCTATGTAATATACGTTGAGTATATCCTTATATAACTGTCTAGACGTTGGCGCTGCCATTTTTCTCGACAAATATTTTATTTCAATGGGGAGGTGGGGGAGGGGGCCCCAAAGCGAGGTCTTTCCCCTGTTCGAAAATGGCCCAGTTTCGTCCCTGGCGGTATCCACCCTATTCTACGGATAATCGGGTGTCTACTGCACGATGAATAACTTAAAATTATCTCAGAATAAAACTCCAGCATCAGGAAACAGAAACCAAAGTTTGGCACCATAAAGTAACGAAAGAAATGTTGCAACACATTTCATGGATTTCATGCTTAAAAGAGCGGCTGCTATGACCAAAAGTAGAGATATCCAACAACACATAACCCAATAACGTAAATGCTTTTCCGCTCAATTTTACTCATTTGTTATCTTATACGCACAGAAAAGCCAGAAAGTAGTTCTTTATTATCTTTTATTCCGAAGAAATAAAATGGATTCAATTTTTGATTACTATTTTTGCATGCTATTTTGTCTATAAAATGGAATAATTACGTATTTGTATAGCTTAATCTTCTCTTGTCTCTGAACTGGTTAAACTTAACCCATTAATGCCTGACATTTTTTTTTCCAAAGATATTTTGTATACTTTTTACAAACAGTGTTTAATGGACAGAAAAAATAATAAAAAAAATATTATGTAAAAAATAATTTTTTTATTAAGGAAAGAAAAATCGTCCCTTAAAAGTTACGATAGACCCCAGAGGGTACATACTTTTTTACTAAAATTTTTTTCTGCCTACGATATAATATCTAAAAAGACATTTTATAAGAAGAAATAAAATCAGCAATTAACATAAACTGGGAAGCTGGGAATAACTTTGAAAACTTAGCTTTTTTCTTGAGATTGTGAACGATGTCATTTTTGATAAAGATCATACTAAAACTGCTACAGAACACACTTTACAATGGTTATGTGCTGCAATCTGTTAATAACGAATTGAAACAATACCAAGGTACTAATTATGAACACTATTATTTGGTTGAAGTGTTCATTTTGGGAAAATTCAAACCCTTTTTTGGACCGTCCCTAAAAAGGGACGCTAGGCATTAATGGGTTAATGACATTTATCGTATTAGTTTAACTGAGAAAATAAGTTTTTTTTTGGGGGGGGGCGGGGGATTACTCTCGAAAAATATTACTAGATCTCTAAAATTTACAACACTTTTACCCGGTACGGTACGCTGCAAAAAAAAACTGCTGTTTTTACTGTACAATACTGGAAGCAGAGGTTTCAGTTTAAAACTGTAAAATGCACGAGTAATAAACAGTAAAAGTAGCAATTTTGGTTTATTACCATAAAATTAGCTGTATTTTACTGAAAAAACAACAGTGTAATACTGGCAGCAGAGGTTCCAATTTAAAATTGTACAATGCACCGTAATAAACTGGAAAATTGCTATTTTTGCAGTTTATTTCTGCAAAATTTTCCATTTTACAATTTATTACCATAAATTAGCTGTATTATACTGTAAAAACAACTTTTTATTTTTTGCAGTGTAACTTATACTACTATGACAACAATGTTATGTCTCCGAATAATTACTACACAAATTAAAGTTTTAAATATAACAGCAAATCATAAATAATCTTATAAAGCAATAACAGGATTTTTGCCTCCAACTAGGCTAGTTTCGTATTCCATGCTGATGAGTGCATAAAAAGCACGAAACTGCAGTCCATGGATCGAAATAGTCGAGTTGTCGTTCTATTGAAAATAACTAGGTATTCTATAAAATATAGTATTTCATACTCTAGCGGTAACATATCTAGGTTCATTTAGCGGTCATTTATGCTAGATTTGGAAAAAGCATCAATAATATAATCCATCAAAGTTTATAATAAAACTAATTATATTGCTAACAAAAAAATAACAAAGGTAATTATTTTACCGTTTAACCAATCTATCCAATTGGATAATGATAAAACCAATTATTTTGCAGTACTCTCTTTCCGAGAGAAAAAAACAATTACTGCAGAAAAATTACAACATAATTTCGTAAGCAATCGTTTCCACATAGCGACCGCCGCGCAACCCTGATTTCTTCAAGCGGTAAATTTACAATTCCTAGACAAATTTTGAAGCTATGACTAGAACGAAAGTCGAGTAAGTCAATAAAGTCTAACAGTTTGACCTTTCATTATCCACCACAAAGATATCTTATAGGTTCAACTGTTAGTTTGATTTAGTATAAGTATTTAGTATTTTAGTTCATGGTATATTCGAATTACTTTTAACCCTACACTACATGATTTTTTTTTCTTTGAAAGAACTATATATATATTCTTCAACGTAATAAGAAAACATTGGAAAACATTTTTAAAGATTTAATTTTGAGGATAGATGGTTATATTTGCTTTAAAGATATTTAATACTTACTTTTTATGCTTGAGTTGCCCTATGTTTGGTCATAAGGAAAAATAGTCCATGTATCCAATTGGCAACGCTATGCAGTGTAGGGTTAAATTACTTTTAATCGGGAGAAATTTTACTCTTTTTTAAAATCTAAATATAGGTAATCCTAAATCGACTTAGTAATTATGTGGTATTTTGAAAATATTTCTGTATTCAACGATGACTTGCTTTTTAACGAATAGTAATTGCTTAAGGCTACACTGTAAGAAATGAATATTATTTTTACAGTATAATGCAGCTAATTTTATAGTAATAAACTGTAAAAATTGCTAATTTTACACTAATGAACTGTAAAATTGCTAACTTTACAGTGATAAACTGTAAAATTGCTCATTTTACAGTAATAAACTGTCAAATTACTAATTTTATTTTTCTTACCGTGCATTTTGCAGCATTTAACTGGAACCTCTGCTGCCACTATTATACTTTTAGTACCAGGGGACCGAGCCCGCTCGGAAAAAAAAAGAGGTTTGTAAACTCGTGTTTTTTTTCTAAAATGCGAAGTACTTATTTAGATAAACTTGGAAAGCATTTTTAAGCCTTTGGTTGCAATTATGCTTTTAAAATAGCCGTAATTTGTTTTAAAAAACGCAACCTTATTTAATCCATGCTCACCGTAAAATCACACCCAATTGCATTTTATTTGGCGCCTAAAGCGCGGGAGGGGTTGATGAGAATGGATGCAGAGCCCATGTTCTCCAGTACGCATTTGGTTCCAGTTGGTTTTGACTTTCACTTGACTTCACACTCCAAGGTTTTCCCCGTACATACCACACCTCGTAGTTTAACCGGGATGGGGCCTTGAAGAGCGCTCTGTTCATTTTTGAACCAGGCCCAAGGGCCGAGCAAACCCTTGGCCCAGAATCCCCCAGAGGTATCGTTTCACTTGGAGGAATTTATGACCACGAACATTTTTAACGTCCCCCAGCCACCATTAATGAAGACGGTGGATCTTTGATCGGCTGGGCTTCCTCTATATGATCGGACTGGGACCCTCTGGTTACGAGTCCGACGACTTACCGATCGGACTCCCGCTGCCCACACCCAATTCTAACTTTCTTTTGATCGATCTTTAAATTTCAAAAACAATAAAATTCTAACGTGTTGCCAAAACTCGTTTGCCAAATACCATAAAAATTTAAATTTACGCTGATGTGATTAAATATGAAATCCATTGTTATAATAAAACGTGGTTGCATAAAGAAAATGGCGAAAGAAAGCTCGTCAAACTTCTTATTGAAGGCACAAAAAACGGGGTTTTTTGTGAAAACTTGTGTTTTTACAGAAAAAACGCCGATGTAGATGAACTCAAAAACCAAAACTTTATCTTGATCAAGACACACGGCAGTGTGTCAGCCAAGTTCGCGCTGCACATCTGCTAGTGTATCTTTACACGAACTATTTCGGGCTACTTTAGACCCCTCCGTTTCTCAAGAACTACTTCATCTACATGCTTTAAATTTTGTAAGTCTATTAAAGTGACATAGAACACCCATAATCCAAAATTTTGTGAATATATCTCTTTTAGTTTTAAAGTTATTAATATTTGAAAAGTGAAAATATGGCGATTTTCTTATTTAGATTATACACTCACTCATCAAAATGTTTACCTACTTCCAAATGTCTCAGAATCTTAAAATTTGGCATCAAGGTATATTTCCATACACTAACTATGGGAAAAATCTAAAAAGTCCAAAAACTACATTAAAAAAGCAAGAAAAAAAGCATTTTTTTAATGAGTATCTTGGCGCGATTTATAAATGGTTCGTCAAACAAAAGCGCCAAAATGCTTGTAAAACGTTGCCGAAAATAAAATACTTAAGTTTAAAATCAAATGTTTTATTGTAAGCTGTTTCAAGGCTTAGTTTGACTTGACGGAAGATTAAAATGGTTTATCAAGATGAAATAAATAATTCAAATTCTAGAGATTGACTATGTAACCTTGCGGTGACTTAAAATATTAACCAAGTAGTTAAAATATTCTATTCCTCTTTTAACGCGTAAATGGTAATATCCGTCTATAGGACGGATGTTAGTGAGTAGTCTGTAGGTGTGTTGGAGGGATGTTACCATTTACAGGTTAAGAAAAATGTAGGGTAAACACGAAGAAAATTTACTTATTTCGGATGTCGTCTGTTCCAAGCGAGGTACTTTCGCAGCACTTAAACTTTATAATATGGGTAAAAATGCATCAATATTGCTACATTCGAACGTTGCTGAAAAAATCTTTATCAGTAAGTATACCGCTCTTCAGTCTTTTAACTCAAATAAAAATATATGTGTTTTTATGAAAAACAAATGAAGGACAGTATTCATTCAGTAGTATATTAATTTGTGTCTAAATGAAAGCATAACCGTTACTTCGGCTTTTCAAAAATGCATGATATCCCAACAAAAACATAAATGTGAAAAAGGAGCCAAGTTCGGTTAAAACAACGTTTGGGTAGTTTGAAGCAGCGGTGCCACCGACAAAAGAGTTGAAATCGAACAGGCTCCAAGTTCTATAGCTGTTCTGTTAACTACAGTCGTGAGAGTTATTGAAATGTTCATTAATTTATTTTAATAACATTTCGTTAGTTTCTTTCATATCGGCTTCGGAACTGGGCAAGTTTTAATCGTCACGAAGTTACGTTCAAAAAAGTCCGACTTCCGTCAGTTAGAAATGAACTTGCCAAGTTATAAGAAGCCGATATGAAAGGAACTAACGAAATGTTATTAAAATAAATTAATGAACATTTCAATAACTCTCACGACTGTAGTTAACAGAACAGCTATAGAACTTGGAGCCTGTTCGATTTCAACTCTTTTGTCGGTGGCACCGCTGCTTCAAACTACCCAAACGTTGTTTTAACCGAACTTGGCTCCTTTTTCACATTTATGTTTTTGTTGGGATACAAAATTTTATCAAAATCGTTAGAGCCGTTTTCGAGATCCGAAATATATAAATACAAGAATTGCTCGTCTAAAGATATTAGATAGATGTAATTTTGTTTTGAAACTTATTAATATTTTAAGAAAATTGAGTTTCGTATTTATTGATTTTTTACATGAAATATCTTACTAAACACTCTTGAGGAGGAAAAAAAGTATTTGAAAACTAAGTGTAACACTTTTATACTCAATTTTTAAATCGTACTTGAAAAGTAAAATAATCCGATTTTTATATCGTGTAAGTTACCACAAAATTGAATAAATGTCGCTGGACAATCACCACTGCTTTTATCCCATGGCTTTTGAATAAATGAAACAGCCTGTATAAGACACTATCTAGTGAAGCCTTGCTTTAACATTTCAAAAAACAATAACAATTTAACGTTGCCAAATACCATAAAATTTAAACTCGCGCTGATGTGATTAACTATGAAATCCAATTGTTATAACAAAACGTGGTCGCTAGGAAACAGTAACAATGAGAGAAATCATAAAGAAAATGGCGATAAAGAAAGCGTCTCAAACTTACTTAATGAAGGCACAAAAAACGGGGTTTTTTTGTGAAAACTGGCGTTTTTACAGAAAAAACGCCGACGTAGATGAACTCAGAAACCAAAACTCCATCTAAATACCAAGTTTTAGCGAAATCGTTAGAGCCGTTTTCGAGATCCGAAATATATATATATATATACAAGAATTGCTCGTTTAAAGATATTAGATTCTTTCAGCATTATACAGATAAATTTTTTGGCAATGAACTAAAATTCCTAACTTTACAGTAAGAAGCTGTAAAATTGCTAGCTTTACAGTTTGTTGCTGTGCATTTTACAGTTTTAAATTATAACCTCGGTTTCCAGTACTATACTGAAATAAACAACAGTTCATTTTTTGCAGTGTACGTTGCGTTAAAGCTATTAAAAAAATAAAAAAAAACGTTTCCATGTATTATAAAAAATATCGCTAAAAGCAAAAGGAGGAAAGATAAGAAATGGATTTAATAGTTACATAAGTGTTGAAAACTGAAATGTTTGACCAGGGTCGTAACTAGGGATGCACCGATAAGCAATTTGGCCGATTACCGATTACCGATTAATCGGCTGTTGATAATTGGCTGTTTAATTGGCTGATTAATAATGATAAGGACACTTGTTTTTCTACTACCAATTTTTCCATCACTGTTTTTTATCTCTTACTAGCTTTATGCTCGGCGTTGCCCGGGTGCGTATTAATATAAAACTTTAGCTTCTCAAAAAATTCTAATAAAAATTTAACGCAAAACTTGTTCATAAACAACGTTCTTAGTTTCACCTTCAGGCGCAAGAATAAATAAGTTTAGTCTTGATGTAGTAGTTCTCTCTTGTTGTTCTTTTAAACGAAACTGACGTTGACTCACTGTCTCCGATTGTCTTGATCTAGTTGCTCTATCTCTCAGATCTCTTAGACGATACTCACGCTGCTCATTGCTTTCTAATGCTCTAGCCGTCATATCTCTAATGTGCACTGTCGCTAGTTTTCGATTTCTCTCCTCAGGACTCTCATTTTCACGTTCTTCAGCCTTTTTTTGCCTTAGGATGAACTTGTCCTATTGCTTTCCGTTTCTTCGGAGGCATTTTTGCAGAGTGGTAGCTAAATATACTTACAATTCAAAAATTTATGTTTTTCTTAATCGTTGTTTCCGAGCCTCGATGTAGAAAGGTTGATAAATCAGAAATAAATTACTTTCTCGCTTTAAAGGTTTATCTCTATCAGTCGAAAAGAAAAAAAAAAGCAGTTTAATTGTTTTTGACTTATTTCATGCTAAAATGAAATAGGTGAGCCTTGAAATGAAAATTCATTGTTTTAATTTTAATCTTTGTTGGAAAAATGCTAATATTTAAATACCATAAATTTTATCAATTTATAACCTAAAGGCTCTTGTCGATTAAAAAAATAGGCCTAATAATAGGCTAGATTCCTATATAAAAGGGTCATTTTTTGACAAAAAACTTGAATTTGAGCTTTTTAGATTTTTTAAAATTTCAAGACCCCGCCTATGAGAATTCTAGGGCATCAAGGAACCTCTGTGTCAAGTTTGATGAAAATCTGACGCAAACTGGATTTGTATAGAGAACAAGTATACATACACTCATTTTTATATATATAGATACAATTCCAAGTTTAGAAATAGTAAGTAATTTATTTCTGGAGAAGATTTTTTTTTTCTGTTTTCCTAGTTTTCACAAAATAATTTCAATATTTTAACAAATTTCTTATAATCTATATTCATATTAGTGTCAATAATATTATTAACACATTGTTAGTTATGTTAATTGAAAATAAAAATTTATTTAAAAAAAAGGAGGGGAGGGGGAGTGTGTGGTGAGCACTCCAATTTAGGAGTACTTTTAATTCATATATTTTAATAATTAGTAGCAATTTAATTCAATACTTTTATTCTTTAAAAATTAGTGGTTATCTGAAAGCACTGTGCTAAGAAGAAAACTATCGCCACATAAAAAATGTTCCATCATTGTCTATGTATATTTATTCAAAGTTGGAGAATTAATTTTAAAAAAAACTTTATATCAACTGTGAGGATTATTATTACTGTTAATAAAATTCTTCATCATAGTTTCCTTGTGAAAGTATACTTTAAAGAATAATATCTGAAAAATATTTTTCAGCCGATTAATCGGCCCGATTTTGCAAATTATTAATAATAGGCAAAGTGGCCGATTATGGCCGATTAATTGGTGCATCCCTAGTCGTAACCAAACATTTGTTTCGGGAAGGGTTTTACCAAACATATTTCTCGTTAAATATAATTATATGATCAATCATATTTGATTTCATTCATATATCCTTTTAATTTTCGTCACAATATGTTACTTAAACGAGGGGTTGCTGCTTTAACGCTATTAACATGAGCAAATAATAACGGATGACATGTCTATTAAAAAAGAAAAAAAAATGATGTGTCTACATTACCTCTGTTTAAAATTCGATGTCAGTTTAAGAACTCAGAAGAATAGATGTTTGTGTTCATGTATGTTCATTCGAAGTAATACTTGTTAAATTCATGTGTTTTTGTCCCCCATGAAATATGTCAAATATAGATTTTGGCACTTCCAAATTTAAAGAATTTTGATATTTTTCTTTGTGTCAAGTACTCAAAATATGAAGAAAAGCACTATACAGTAGGATATGATGCTCGCAATAACTTCACTAAAAACAAGTAATGCAGATAAAGAACCAAGTTGATACAAAAAAATTCTTCAACAAAAAAATTTCATTTTTCTACTGAATTTGAAATAAACAAATAAAGGGCCAGGGGGAAAAAAGATGAAAGTCACTTTTTCGTCAATTTTGAGATATTAGCGCTATCTAGGGGCTATGAAGGATTAATATCATCTGGTAGAACAAACAAGGGGGGGGGAAAGATGAGAATCGACCGAAATGTGCATGAAAACTCGAAATACTACATAAGGAGCTACGAGAAATCAAACTTTGTTCTTCGTTTTTCTCGAAATCGCTTTTCGGTCACTTTCATCTTTTCCCCCCTGGCCCTTTAAATAATAAATGAAAATAATGTTTCTTTTATAAAAATAATTCTAATGAAAAGAAGTTTTGGGAACAGTTTCAGAGGGGGGTTTGAACCCTAAAAACCCACCCCTTAAGTACGGCCCTGTGTTTGACTACCCTACTTTCAAATTTTGATGAAACAATCATTTTCCCTATCCCTTAACTTCTTAAAAGAAAGAAACACTTCACAAACTTATTTTTTCCCCCTCTGAGAACTGTCGGTCAGAGTTATACTCTCTCAAAATACACTTGATTTTCATTTCAAAACTTTTGTCATGGACTTGTTACAAAAGATGCATTATGCATGTACAGGGGTGCCCATCCCCCCCCCCCCCATTTTTCACAACCCTCTTGTGCTTTTAATTTTTATTTTTACCCCTCTTTTTTAAATATTATTTATTTATTTTTTTTAATTATAATTACTATTACTTTTTTAAAAGTTCAAATGATGCGCAGAGTAGAATCGCTTTTTTTCCCCTTTCCAGAAAATCCAAGCGCACACACACGCACACAAAAATAAATGAATCAATAAATAAATTATAATAAAGAAATGAAAGAAATAATTTAAATTAAAAAATAATTAATGAATATTTTTTATTAAAACAAATCCGTAAATAATTTAAATTAAAAAGATGAATGAATAAATATTATAAATAAAAAAATAAATTAGTTTTTAAAAATACCCCCCTCCCGAATTTTGATGGCGCAACTTGCACCATAATCCCCCCTGTGCACTCCTGTGTGTACAAAAAAATAGCAACCAGTGTCGCTTCTCGAATAAAGCTCCCGTCTGAGGACAGTTTGATATTATCTGCCGCAGCATTGCCTAGCGCGGGTAGTGGAAAGGTCATAAGGTTCGACGAAAGAAACGATTTTCTCAAACCGATCGCAACCGTTTCTTACGATTCGATCGGCCCGAGGCGTGTCAATCCCCCGCGAGATCAGTGGCTGAATGGATGCACTGACTATGTGAACTTTTCCTTTTGAGGGAAGTTATATAGGCGGATTTACGGGGGTGCCAAGGGGTGCGCCCCATCCCCAGCAATTTGTTTAAATTTTGAAAAAAATTGAAATAAAAAATATTTTACCCGAAATATAATTCGGAAAAAAACTGATACTTTTTATAGTTACAATGCAAATCAATTTACTTGAAAGCAAACCCAAAAATAAATTAAGATGCAGCTCTTTGTGTAACCCGTTTGTCACCACACATCGCCAATGCGAGAGAAATTGTGCTACATATTAAAAATAAGGATTTTCATGCATTTGAAAAAAATTTAATAAGTAATTTCATACAGCGAAAAAACTAATTTCGAAAATTATTTATTATTGAGTGATGTATTATAGAATAATTGTGTACTACGTAATTAGGTAGTTATTGGTATGTCATTACAGTTTATTTCACTTTGAATAAAGCATAAATAATTCATAATAAAGCATAACTAATTCAGTCAAATCAAATAAAACATGGATAATGTTGTATACTTTATCAAAAACCATATAAATTGCTTCAAGTTCTTGCACATTATTCCAGTTTGGTTGGTTGGTTTTATTGGTTTTTATGGCGCAAGAGTCTCAATAAGCTATACTGAGCCAGACATTTGTATTTCAGTTTGCAGTGGCATAAAATCTGCTCTGAAATGAGCTAAAAAATTAAAATGGCCCCTAGATCTCTCATTAGCCGTGAAATATCCCCCCCCCCCCCCAAATCCCCGATATTGCTGCACTCCCAGAATTCACAGCCTAAATCCGACTATGGTTTGATGTGATAGGGGAGACTGGGTACGGTTGTGACAATTTTCATTTGCTCCCCCATAGATCCCTTAGTAATTCCTGTGAGCTGGTTTAAAGTTGTTTTTATGTTAAAGTGTTTATTTGCCTGCTCATAAACACTAAAATTTTCTCCCTAAGTACAATAGTTAACTCACAGGACCAAATTAAACAAAAAAGGAAAAAATGTCACAACCGACCCCACCCCAGGGGCGGTTGTGACAGTGCTTGGGGTCGGTTGTGACAAGTTCAAAAATACAGAAAAACAGTCTAGATCACTTTTAATTTCAAGTAATATTAAACGTAATTCAACATAACCTTCATCTGGGAAAGTTTAACATTTCACAATGTGTCTCGTTCAGTTGAAGTAGCCTTATACCAAGTTTTACAAAAATATCAGGTTTTTGGAATTTCGTAACGTCTGTTTTGGCAACATTATGCACAGCCTGTGGGTCATAACCGTGTCTGTTCATAACAATTCTCAAGTATCAAAGAAAGATTCCACATTTATTTGTTTTATTGAAGCTTGTTACTCTTGAAAGGCTAGTTGCATGAGCTACACGAACAGACGTGAAACATTTCTATTCATAAATGAACGGAACCATTTCTCAGTAGCCATTTTACTCTCATATCTGCTTTCAGCGTATATGTAAGCTCAAAAGCACTTTATTATGAGCAATATAACCTATGCACACGTTGTTTTCATTGTGACAGCGCCGGCCGGCTCCATCGCGTTTACGAATGAATGTTTCGTAGCAAAGACTTACGATTAACGTTGCATTTCCAAAGCTGTCCGAAAGAAAAAAAAGTTTCACTTCTTTATAAGCTTCTTTATATTTCATTAGGTCACATTGCCCTATTTCTGTCTTCTCCAAGCGTATTATGGGCATCAAATATGATAAAAACATGTTTTACTCGTGTCACAACCGTCCCCACGCAATTTGTCACAACCGACCCCAACCCACTACTTTTGAAAGCAGCAATCGCCATGGCAATACAAAATAGCCTACATAAAAAGTAATCACTGATATTTCACTATTAAGGTTCACTACTAACGGGGAGAAAATTTTCATTTCTCTACCTGTACCCATTCAACAGGAATTACTAAAAGACATCGAACAAAAAAACTTACTTTTGACTGTTAAAAAGTAAACAACCCCTCTGCTAGCGTTAATGTTGCTCGATGGATACCGTAATGCTTTGACACACATTCAGACAAACAGGCTGATACTCTCTCTCTTTGCTTCAACCAGGTATTAATTATGGTTTAGCTAATATGACGACTGTCACAACCGCCCCGCGTCACAACCGTCCCCAGTCTCCCCTAAATATTCTTATCGTTAAATTTAGCTTTGAGGAGCTAGGTGTGAAGCAATTGTTCCCTTTAAAGCATTTTTGAAAACTTTACCATCATTACAAAATAATCATTTTTAGAGTATCGTTATTTCGAAAGTTTTAAAGGGGGCAGAAGCAGGGTTTCCGTTACGGTCGAATTTTTTGCGAAATGCGAAAATACTATCTAAATTAAGAAAATAAAGCAAGGCATTTTCGCTTTTTTGCTCCAATATAATAAGAACAGAAGACAATGCACGATCCTAGAGAGGAAGCAATCATGGCGATATCTAAATTTTATCACAAATCGTTGCCAACATAATAAGGTAATGTGTAATAAATAAAAAAAATATCTGTAAATAATTATTTTTATTGTAAAAACATACTTGTTGCACAAAATACGTATTACTGTCTGTGAGTGAAAGCCGCGCCTAGAACTCGCGAACCATTCCACTTAAAAAGGGGTGATGGGTTGTAAGTGGGAACTTTCCGAAGTTTTCGATTTAAACAACTAAACTATGTATTTGAAATTAGCACCGGTCTACGTTGTTTGATACGGCTCAAAATGCTTCTTATTTTTTCTTCTCCTTAATGTTATCTTACTTGACACCCCTATTTTAGAAAGATCAGAGAAGACCTGACGCATGCGGAAATACGCGAACGGTTATACCTAAGAAAATCAGACAGTATATGGATAGCAGACGTTTTATCTTGTCAACAGTAATCGTTACCGAAAAATTAAGAACAAAATTGGATTTGTGGAAGTTAAATGAGTTAATTAACAATGAGTTAAATTAAAATCAACAAGTAGGCGAACTTATCACTATTTTATACCCTTAAAAGGCTTTAATTGCCCCTGATACTTTTTTTATTTCTAAAAACCACGGCTTTGTATTTTTAAACGATTACGATAAACGATAAATATATGCAAGAAGTAAAACTGCAAAACTTCGTTTTCATTTTGTATGAGTGGATAACATTTTAAGTTTGATGGTGCATATGTTCCAAACGAAATTATTTCGCTAGAAAGATTGCAAGCTTGCTTTGCTTAGTTAATTTAAAAAAAATTAAGTGCGATAATAAACAGTTATAACATTTGAAATTCAAAATACTCAAATGAAGAAAAATCAAGAACTATAAATACTTACTCTAAATGAAGAAATAAAGTATACCTTACACGCCAAGATTAGCTAAAATTAAATGTTTCTATTATTTCTAAGAAAGTAATATAAGAGTGTGTGTGTGTGAAATACTCGTTTTTATTTCAAAAAAGTAACCTCCCCAAATTCCATTTTGAAAGTCTCCAGGAATTAATAAACTAACTGAAAACTTTATAAATTGGCCAGGAAATAATTGAGTTTAGAATTCTTTTTCCGTTACAATAATAGTTGTGAAAATTGTCCTTTATTTTCTGTGATATAAACGAAGATGACTCTGAAGTCATCGGAAAAAGAATGAAAGAGATTTATTAATGGATTTACTAGGAATGTACAAAAACGATGATAATGGAGTTACAAGTGTATTGTAAGATATATTCCAGTGGAAATGAGTTTAGAAGGCTCATCTTTTTTTTCCCCGCGCCCAAACTGAAGCTTTGAGTATTTGTTTGAGGTAGAAGATAACTGGTTCAATTACTAAAAGTTTACATGGTGAAAGGCTAAAAATAGCTCATGGTACTTTCTTCAGTCTATATATTGGTACATTGTTACCCACGATTCTGCTAAAAATGATTTTTTTTTTAATTAAGAACAATAAACGTGTCAAGATCTAAACTAGCCTATTTTTAATACGCTTCTATAAGTTTCACATGTGGGTTTGGTTGTATGTATTTATGTATGTAACTCTGAATAAAAGATAAAATTCACGTTCTTTACAAAGATAAAAGTAATATATTTAATCCTATTATTAACACTAAAGGCTACACTATATTACATGTTGATGCATTGTAAATGCATGTAAACTTAGCGAATATTCAGTAGGTTTGAAAATCAGAGGGAAATCTGGTGATCACAGCGGATTCGAATGTAAAAGCGTATTTTTCAGTTTTTTAAACTATATTTTAAAATTATATTGTATATGATTATTGATTTTGTAACATTCGTTGATGCAAGTCTCCGTAAGCTTTGAATTATTATTTCAGATGAGTTTTTCTCTTCTTTTTGTCTTTTTTTTTTTTTTTTTTTGTGAATAAAGATTTATCAACTAAGAGGTTAAGGGATACACATGTTAAGAGATCGTATGCTCCCCAATCTTAAAAACTGCTTTCAGGTCTTCCACTTTTAGTTTTCATGCAAATAATTTGTTCAATTTGTTTTTATAACGTTAAATGATGTCTTTATTGAAAATTTAGTTTGATTTCCGGTGCTTGTTATTTTACATCATTGTGTATTTTGCTTTAATTACATCCTCTTTCACCTTTTAAAATTTTACGGTACAATCTGCCAAAGAAAAAAAACTGAGCAATACTGAAAGGAATCAATTTGACGAAATTAAACATTTAGTTAAGGAAGATATTCTTATTTTACGTAACACTCGATTGTTAAAGAAAAAAATCACAAAAAAAAGGTTTTTCATTACATTTCTTGCTTATTTTTATAAGATTTATCCATAACTTTTTATGCACTCCTTATTCTATTTCCAAGGCTTGGGTTCCATTAGGCTACGTCTTACATTAGTAACTAACTTCTGTTCTACTGTTGTAATAAAACTTAATTTCTTTACATCTCCTTTTTTAAAATGTAATATATATACAGGGTGTCCACTCCAATCGTGGACCAATAGCTAATTTCTATGCCGTTAGAGATAAGCATATAGTTTATTTAGGAAAAAATCTCCAAATTATCAAAGGAATTTTGGGTCTATTCAATGTTTTTCAAAAAATCAAATTTTGAAAGAGTTACGAAATTTAAATTTCTATACAGCCCCCCAGTCCTATCAATCATATTTAGTAAAACATTCTTTACACTGTAACGTTTAAAACTAAAAAAAAATCACTCTTTACCACAAAAATTGACCGAGTTATGACGTTTTGAAAAATCAAGATTTTGAAGGATTTCGCATACGGTCCCTTGAGAGATCTCTCGATGACGTCATGAAATAATGCAAAATCTTAATTTTTCAAAACGTCATAACTCGGTCAATTTTTGTTGTAGAAGAGTGTTTTTTTTTTAGTTTTAAACGTTACAGTGTTGAGAATGTTTTACTAAATATGATTGATAGGACTGGGGGGCTGTATAGAAATTTAAATTTCGTAACTCTTTCAAAATTTGATTTTTTGAAAAACATTGAATAGACTCAAAATTCCTTTCATAATTTGGAGATTTTTTCCTAAATAAACGATATGCTTATCTCTAACGGTTTAGAAATTAGCTATTGGTCCACGATTGGAGTGGACACCCTGTATATTATGTTCTTTACGCGTTTCTCGAAAAGAAGCGTTGCTCTCGGTAATGTTAATACTTTTATTACATTCCAGCACTCCATCGCTGAAAATAATGAAGAATTTTGTCCAGAACATACACAAAAAGTTAGGCCTCATCCGTTCGTAAATTGCAAACTCGACGAATTTCTTAGGATAAGTGTTGTAACTGTGAAAGTCATGTTTCAATGTGCATAAACCTTAAAAAAATTGTTGTGAAGGAGGATTTTGAGAATAAAAATATTTTTGCTCAAAAACAGGCAAATAATCTAACCGATGACTTTTTCTCCCATCTCAGATCTCAAGGAGCTAGATTTAAATATTTTCTTTTTTTCAATCGCTCTCTCTCTCTTATTTTAAAAACTTTTTTTTAGCCTTTCTAAATGACTTCACTGAAAGTTCCTCATGAGCCAATATTTAGAAAAGTGCCAATTTGAAGCTGGAGTTTTCTGATAAAAAAATTTTTTACAGAAAAAAAATAATATTGGATTCTAAGTCAAAATTGGGTCTAAATGCAAGAAAATAAAAGGGGGGAGATCAATGAAGTTATTTAGCCCCTCCTTAGATTACTCACTTTTAAGCCGTTACAGATCTGATGAGTGTTACAGATCTGATGTTAATATGAGCTACATATTTGAGTTTATGCTTTCAGTCTTCGTTAACATCTCTAAAAATGATATCATTTCCTTGCATTTTTAACATAGAATTAAGATAATTATATTAAAATATATATATTAGCTAAAAAATCAAATTTCATTATAAAAAAGCATTTCTTGGAAATAAAAATAAGCGATAAGGTTTTTAGACAAAATAAATTATAAGATTACCAAATCCAAGCTCATAAAACATTTATTTTGTTTTGAAACAACACACAACTTCAACTTTTTCAATACACAACTCTGCTGCTTGCTTTTCTTTAATTAGTTGCAGGAAATTTAATTTCTTGATCAGAAATTCAAATTTAGCATGCTAGTTATTATCTAGTTATTTAGCGAAGTTATGAAAAATTGAAGCACCAAAAAAATAAATAAATAAAAACAAATATAATAATAATAATTAATTAACTTAATTTCTGCAGTGTCAATTTTTCTTATTTTACTAACTTCTACTGTTAGGTCATACAAACCACAAATGAAGCAATTGTACTAAAACTAATTGCTTCTCCTTTTTTAAGAGCAAAAATATTCAATATATGTGGCTAAAATCTACGATTTTTGCTTTTTTAATAATTCTGAAACGTGTAAGTTAGTTCGGTAACATAATCGCTGTTTTTCAATGTTACCGCTCTGACTGTTACCGATCTGAGAAACTGACAAAGTTTTATTTTTATTTCCGAGTCGATCGCGCTGAATCAAAATCAAGCACTTGGTTTTTTCACTTGTAATAAAGGACTATACTTATATATAAAATAATTTTTAAAATAATAAAAACTGCGCATTTTAGCGCGTGTTACCGATCTGATGACTTAAATGACACACATTTTATAAAATCATTTTAAAAAATCTTACCTACAATTTTAGATGCAGAAATGCAAATTTTTAATTACGATGCAATAAAACACCCCACCAGGTACTCAGTATCACGTGGTATTTGTGCAGGAAATGATTTTGGAAGCCTAAACATAGATCGGAAGTTATTGTTACCGCTCTGACGGCAGAACTAGGGACACGCTTATTTCGCATCGGCTAGAAAATCAGGGATCGATTAAAACAAAAATGAAGTAAAATATTAACAACTAGCGGTACCCGCACGGCTTTGCCCGTGGTATAAAATTAAAAGTTCATTTGTAAAAAAATGATATAGCAGAAAAAAATACTCTATTTTAGTTATAATTCAACTATAATTCCTTCAAAGTATGATATAAAAATTTGGTATGGACCCTACACTACTTCCTTTTACGTGTAAATTTCTTAGTAGATGCCTTAAGTGCTAAAATAGTGTTGAAGTGAGTAAGATAACAATTCAAACATTTGCATCCCTAGTTTGCTACGAAACAATGCAAAAAAATGTTTTACAATGATTAATCTCCTAAATATCGCCGATTTTAACATCATTCAGTAGATTTTTCGCAAAATATCGCCAATAGCGCCAAATTGAACCCAAAAAAATTTTTTTTTCGCTAAATTTATTGCCAACTTGGCGATATGTCGCCAAATTGGCGTCAAACACTTGGTGACCAAAAGCTTGGCGAGATATCGCCAAGTGGTCGCGCCAATTCATATCACTTTGGTCTGCATTGAAAGCCCTGATTACCCCATAAAAGGGGTAAATCACCCCCTTGGGGACATTCGAATGCAACCCCAAAGATAGGTGCACAAAAATAAGCCAAAAGAAAAAATAAGAAAAATTTTGTTGCTCACAGAAACCAACAGAAATCTTACCAAAGTTTAAAAGAAGAAGAAAGTTTTCTTTCCTAACTTCAAAAACAAAATAATACATTTTCCGAAATGACATACTTTAGAAAGAACGTTGCAATATCGCAATAAGATAGAAGTAAATATACTGAAATAGAATTGAATGCCAAATTGTAAAAAAAGTCGCCAAAAAAATAATTTTTAATATTGTCTTTCATTATTTATTAAATGCAATTATTGCTGCAAATTACAGTCCAACAATAAATAATCACATTGCAAAAGTATATTTGGAGCAATTTTTTCTTTTAAACTCAACTGATCCTAAAAATTTTAAGTATTAGTCATAGAAATTTCGTGCATTATTCTTCACAATGATAATAAAAACAATAAACATCGACAAAGATCAACCAGCAAACGATAAATTAAAAGCTAAATTCGTTCACTCAAGCCATTTGCTGCAATTTATATTGAAATAAATTAATAATGAAGTAAAATATGTTTTGCAGACGATAAATTTAGAATGGTATCCTGTATTTTAAGGAAAGGACTCGATTTCTCATTTGATTGACAGGTGCCATCTTATCACGGTTTTTAATATTTCATTTGACTAATTTTAATAAGGCTTGGAGTTTGGATTGTTACAAAAACAAATACATTTTTAAAATTATTAAGGGAAAAAGAACGAAATAAAAACGTAACCATGGTAACAACATGAAAAGTTGATTTCCGTTGATAAAATAATTCATTTCATCTCTATTTTCAAACAAATTTTATTCGCGAGCAAAGCCATTTTAGAATCGTTTGGCTTGCTTTACTGAAGGTAAGCCTTGAATTTCGGGATTCTAAAAACAATTGTTACAGCTCTCCTGATGATCGTAGAAACTTCGAAAAAACGTCATTTTGTGCAGAAAATTTCAAGCTTTCGAATGACATAAGACTTGAAAATGTGTATAAAATATTTCTTCCCTATTTTATCGAATTTCCGCTAAGAATTCGAATAGAAAAAGAACGAAATGGAATTTTCGAAAAATCGCTTCGAGGTGCAAAACTACATGCTACAAACTAATTTTGTACCAAGTGGCATGAAAATCGACCGAACGGTTTTGGCGCTACGCGCGTAACAGACAGACAGAAGGAAAGACAGAGAGACAAACTTTCAGCTTTATTATTAGTAGAGAAGATAGAGAAGAAGGGGTAAAAATAGAATCGTTTTTTGTGCAAGTGCGTTTTTTTGGGACGTTAGAAAGTGCGCATAATCTGTTTGCATGCTAAGCTTTGCTACTTGGGACACGTTACCGATCTGATTTTTGATGTATAAAAACAATATTTTCTGAGGAAATTTTTTTTTTTC
>JAXGGA010004788.1:0-84421 GCA_038373865.1 Uloborus plumipes
ACTTCTTTTTAAAGTTTTGATTTTCTACACCAACATTTTGTTAAGAAGATATGAAAAAATTATTTTAAAATTCAAATAACTTAAAGCTTTCATGATTTTAAACTGAGGGGTGGGGAAGCAATAAAATAGAAAAATTCTAGCTCCCCCCAATAGAAATTTTCAGAAATGACAAAATAAAAGATTTATCTCCCGGGTAATATTCAATGGGGATTTAAATTGGGCTTAGCTTACCCATTAAAGTAGAAAAGCAAAAGTGGGAAAAAAAGTTTTGAAATTTCCATGCGAGCCTTAGAGAAATGCTTTAAATTTCCTAGCGGCCTTAGAGAAATGTTTAAAAATTTCCTATGCGAGTCTTAGAGAAATGCTTAAAATTTTTCCTATGCGAGCCTTAGGAAATGCTTTAAATTTCCTATGCGACCTTTAGAGAATGCTTAAAATTTTCCCCTATGGAGTTTTAGAGAAATGCTTAAAATTTTCCTATGCGAGCCTTAAAAAATGCTTAAAATTTCCTATGCGAGCTCTTTGCAGGAGAAGATGTTTAAATTTCCTATGCGAGCCTTAGAGAAATGCATTCAAATTTCCTTATGCGAGGATCTTCAGTGAGAGAAATTGCTATACAATTTCCTATGCGAGCTTAGCTAGAGTGCTTGTAAATTTCCTAGTGCGAGCCTTTTGAGCAATGCTTATATGTTCTCAGCTAAGAGATCTTAGAGATAATGCTCTACAACGTTCCTATGCGATGCTTAGAGAAGAAAAATGCTTACAAGTTTCCTATGCGAACCTTGGCGACAGGAAATGCGTACAATTTCCTATGCGTCGCCATAGAGAAATGTTAAATCATATAAAGTTGCTGAAAAAAAATACAGTAATCATAAACGTAGGGACTCGTTTGTGTATCTACAATGTAAGATGGAAAATTTTAACTTCATGAAAATTGACAATGTCCACAATTACACACGTGCATGTGAGTTATTATTCTAATTAAAAGGACACAGCTTTTGATTTTCAATATATAATTAGCTTTCTACAAGCTGAAAATGGTGAAATAATTTCTGAAAATGAAAAATTGGGAGTATTTAATTATAAAAAATTTTGCGAACAGCTAAAGCGAAACAGGGCTTTTTGTGTCCTCTGAGCCAAAAAACCCTCCATTGTAACGCACGTATTATGCGTGATTTTTTTAATGTAGGCAAAACATATCCTATACACCTAAATAAATAAGAATATTCTCCACTGCGAAGCTAATTGCACTCAAAATGATGTTTCTGCCAAACTAATGTCTAGTTTTGTTAGAGAACATTAAAATAAAATGAAGAAAATATTATCAGAAAGTGAATTTTAAAAATGTTCTATTTTTTTCTTTGGCAATATTTTACAAAAGCGATAGGATACAAAACACCATGAGAACTATCACTTGTACACAATATAAATAACTATACAATTTTGTAAGACTTCAAATGACACATCCATTTCCCAAATATAATCATTATAGAGCGAACCAAGTAGAAGCCCTACTCGGCTATCGTTGATTAAGAGCAACAGCACAGGATTTGTGTTTCATGCTCTAATCAATGAATCGTAATGGGCAGTATTTTTTCATCAAATGTGTTCTTCCCTTTATTCATTCAAGAGTTTCTCATTTAAAATAAAATTTCTTCAACTCAATCATGTCATTTAATCATCTGAAATTTGTAAATGGAATTTCAAAAGATGAATTGATCTGCTTCAATTATTTTTCATTTAAACTCGGAACAATTACATAGAAGCTATATTTACTTTTATTAAATTTTACTTAGGTAATGTTAATAGTTTTATTCTTATGCTAAAACATTTCTCTTTACTTATTTTTTTATTATAACCTTTTAGTAAGTACTTATGCATTAATCAATGCTTAAATGTAACTACTATACTCATTTCAATCAATTTAAATGATAGTGTCTATCTTAATTTCTTCACTTAGACTAAAAATATAAAATAAACGCCTTCTTTTTCATACTTTTCTCAAAGTTAATAACTAAATAAAGATGTAAGAAGTCACATAAAAAGATCATATAGTTTCTTGGAAAATTTTGTAATCTTTTAGTATGAAAAATGGAAATTTTCTCAAACCTTGCCTTACTTTTTCAAGGTGCTACGAAAAATACCATAAACATTTTGTTTCAGCAGCTAGTCTTCATTAGAATTGAATTTCCAAATAAAAAATATCCCTCCTCTCCCCATTTTGGCAGGTACTTGCATATAAAATCTAAAGAGTCATTCATTTGTTGTACCTGTTAAAGAATGTACATATATATCTTGATACGCAGCATGGTTATTGGTTGATAAAAATCTCGAGTTGAATTCTTAATGTTGATCTGTTCATCACCACAATCAACCAGAGTTTGATCTTCTGCCCATCAGAGTGATAGATAATTTGTCTCTCCACCAACTCCATCATTGCTTTTCAAAATAATTCCTACTAAACTTCAGCGCCTAGTGCCTTCTGCCGATAAAGTATTGTGATGCGAAGGAGTGCGAACTGGTGGAGGATTGATCATCCAGCTTGCTCCTCCTCCTCCTCTGCCACATGATGGCCCAGGCGAGGATCAGCAGCAGCTGAGCAACCAGGAAGAGGGAGGAAGCCACGATGAGTCCCACGAGGTTGACGCAACTGCTCTCTTTCTTAAGCTCTTCTGGAACAAAGATGTGGTATTAGTCTTCTAGTTCTTGAAAGCAATATGTTCTTATTGAAATTAAATCATGGTAGAAATGAGTAAGGAGAATAAAAAAAAGCAATAGAAGGATTTAAGTTTTGAAACAAGCAAATATTAAGCAGTAAGTTGTCACCTGTAAGCCAGGGCTAAAGCTTAAGAAAGAGTAAGTGTAGGGGAGACGGGACGGCTGTGACAATTTTCATTTGCTCCCCCATAGATCCCTTAGTAATGCCTGTGAGCTAGTTTAAAATTGTTTTTATGTTAAAGTGTACATTTGCCTGCTTATAAATATTAAAATTTTCTCCCTAAGTACAATAGTTAACTAACAGGACCAAATTAAACAAAAAAGGAAAAAATCACAACCGACCCCACCCCAGGGGCGGTTGTGACAGTGCTTGGGGTCGGTTGTGACAAGTTCAAAAATACAGCAAAACAGTCTAGATCACTTTTAATTTCAAGTAATATTAAACGTAATTCAACATAACCTTCATCTGGGAAAGTTTAACACTTAACAATGTGCCTCGTTCAGTTGAAGTATCCTTATACCAAGTCTTGCAAAATTATCAGGTTTTTCGAATTTCGTAACGTCTGTTTTGGCAACATTATGCACATCCTGTGGGTTATAGCCGTGTCTCTTCATAATAATTCTCAAGTATCAAAGAAAGATTCCACATTTATTTGTTTTATTGAAGCTTGTTACTCTTGAAAGGCTAGTTGCATGAGCTACACGAACAGACGGGAAAAATTTCTATTCATAAATGAACGAAACCATTTCTCAGTAGCCATTTTACTCTTATGTCTGCTTTCAGCTTATATAAGCTCAAAAACACTTTATTATGAGCAATATAACCTATGCACACGTTGTTTTCATTGTGACAGCGCTGGCCAGCTCCATCGCGTTTACGAATGAATGTTTCGTAGCAAAGACTTAGGATTAACATTGCATTTCCAAAGCTGTCCGAAAGAAAAAAAGTTTAATTTCTTTTTAAGCTTCTTTATATTTCATTAGGTGACACTGCCCTATTTCTGTCTCCTTCAAGCGTATTATGGGCATCAAATATGATAAAAACATGTTTTACTCGTGTCACAACCGTCCCCACGTAATTTGTCACAACCGACCCCAACCAGGCCCGTCATTTAGGGGGGGGCAGGGGGGTCATTTGCCCCCCCCTGACTTTGAGAAATCAATGTATTTATATATAAGTGGGCGTGGTTTTTGTTGTTTTCTGGCGAAATTGTTTTGCGTTTTTACCCTTTGCCCCCCCCCCTGGAAAAACTTGAAATGACGTCCCTGACCCCAACCCACTACTTTTGAAAACAGCAATCGCCATGGCAATACAAAATAGCCTACATAAGAAGTAATCACTGCTATTTCACTCTTAAGGTTCACTACTAACGGGAGAAAACTTTCATTTCTCTATCTGTACTCATTCAACAGGAATTACTAAAAGAAATCGAACAAAAAAACTTACTTTTGACTATTAAAAAGTAACCAACACCTCTGCTATTGTTAATGCCGCTCGATGGCTACCGCAATGCTTTGACACACATTCAAACATGATGATACTCTCTCTCTCTCTTTGCTTCAACCAGGTATTAATTATGGTTTAGCAAATATGACGACTGTCACAACCGTTCCCAGTCTCCCCTACATGCAATACACCTCCAGCTCGGTTATTCCATCCAGTTTTGTTCTTACTATGGACTCAGTCTGGAATTTGGCACTCTTAGCTTCTATCAGATGATATCTGCCTCCAGCTGAGTTACTTCCCATTCCAGACTGGCGAGTCCATAATAAGGACAAAAACTAATCTCTGGATGGATTAAGCTGGTGGTGTATTTGCATGAATAAACATAAAGTCACCAGACTTATCAAATGCATGGCCAAAGATCATATTTTCTATAAGTAGAGTCATGGGATGGTAATCAAGTGGTGCCATCAGTGAGCACCAGTTGCTTAAAACTTGCCAAGTTACTCGTAAATAAATTTCTGAAATATACTTATAAGTGCAGAAGAAAGCCAAAAATTCGTTGAAGTTTTAATAAACGTTCAGCAAAAGCTAAGGGACAGCTACATTTTGTAAAATAAACAATTAACAGACAGTGATTACGTAAATTAAGCTAAGTAAGGTGGAAGTATTAATATTTACTATACAAATGGTATGGATTTCCCCACATGAGAGAAAATCGGAACAAGCCAACCAAGTTCTACAGTGAAAATTTTTATTGCAACAAAAGAAGTTCGTACCAAAGGAATCGATGGGGAAGATATCAGTCTTTCAGCAAGAAATATGCAGAGCAGGTTTATTTTTCAGAAACAGCAAATTATAAAAACCAATTTCAAAGCTATCTCAGCCGAAAATCAGTGATTTTCTTAAAATATAGTTTTTGTCAGTTTTTAATTACAAAATTAATTCAACTTTTTGTGTGGAGGTGTTTTTTCCTTCTGAACTTCATTCAATTTTCTTTGTTTAATTACTGTATAATAGCTCCTCAGAGAGCACCCACAGTGCTGTAAATATTTACCCTTTATGTTCACAAAACAATGAAGTTTTTTGTTTTAAATAAAAAATATTACATTTTTTAGGGTTATGTGTGTGTGCAATGCTTCTTATATTATGGCTTCTTATAAATTTGGAAATCATAAGAAACCCACATTATTAAGAAGTAAACATGCTATTTATTAATAGTAGATTAGTAGACGTAGAATGGGCCGGCATTTAGCCCCAAGATATAGGTGACCATATGGCTGCTTTAAGCCACGATCCAGAGGGCTTTAAATACAATCCAATTCTTGGAACGAAGACTACTAATGACTAAAACATTTCCTGATGGAATAATAATGATGATGAACTATTTGTTCAGGAATCCATACAAAAACCGAACTCACCCGTGTCCGTCATTCTCTCCTTTCCTGAGCGGGTATTTCTCTTCCTTCTGGAATCCGAACTTGTCTGTGATCTGGATGGTCTGCACCACGGACCATGTCGTCTTTGTCGGCCACCTTGCCGACGCTGCCCACGCCGTAGGTTTCGGCTCCGCGCCTCTTCCTTCGGCCATGGACATGAAGTCGCGGGTCTGGCCGTGGCTCTGGACACTGCATTCACCTGTTACAGAAGCAGATTTTATTGTCGAATAGTAGTGGCGATGAACGAATTCGGACACCTTAAACCTTGGTTTCCTAGAACGCGACAATCGTCGCGACGCCGGGCGCGACTGCACGCT
This sequence comes from Uloborus plumipes, assembly GCA_038373865.1. NCBI lineage: Eukaryota > Metazoa > Arthropoda > Arachnida > Araneae > Uloboridae > Uloborus > Uloborus plumipes. Next base: position 5,919 of record JAXGGA010004788.1, read on the forward strand.
GGAATCAGAACCAGTTTGATTGGAGCGTGGCGTGAAGCGACGTCAATCTGCGGCTCAGGCGCATGCGCAGAAGAAGGCGGCGACCGTCGCCTCGCCAGAGATCGACGATTTCACTACTAGGAAACCAGGGCTTTAAACTACCGTTAACTGTCAGTCCGTGAAAGCCGCGCCTAGCACTCGGGAACCACTCCACTTAAAAAAGGGGTGATGTGTTGTGGGTGAGAACTTACCGAAGTTTTCAATTTAAAACTTATATTTGCTTTAATTTTGACATATTCAACTAAACATTGAAATTAGCATCGGTCTACGTTGTTTGTTACGGCTCAAAATGCTTCTTATTATTCTTCCCCCTGATTGATATCTTACCTATCACCCCTATTTTGGTAAGATCAGAGAAGACATGACGCATGAGTAACAACGCGGAAGATTTTACTTAAGGAAAATCAGACAATATATTTGCGTATAGCTCGAGAGATTTAATGCAAGAAGAAATTATGTTAATAGTTAAAGGACAACTTGCACGCGGGGATGAATAACCGAAAATTTCCACCGAGAAATTCTGGGCGGAGAAAACACTTGAAAACGTGGAGATTTTCTCGATTTTTCGTCCAACCATTTTAAAACAGAAGTTAAAGACATAAATATTCACATTCTGTCTGAATTATACATGACTTGACTGAAACGAGGGCTACATACAGGAAAAGACCGACTACGCGAAAAGTGAGGTATTATTATATAAGGGTGTCCACTCCAATCGTGGACCAATAGCTAATTTCTAAACCGTTAGAGATAAGCATATAGTTTATTTAGGAAAAAATCTCCAAATTACGAAAGGAATTTTGGGTCTATTCAATGTTTTTCAAAAAATAAATTTTGAAAGAGAGTTACGAAATTAAATTTTTAGTACAGCCCCCCAGTCTATCAATCATAATTAGTAAAACATTCTTGACACTGTAACGTTTAAAACTAAAAAAAATCACTCTTCTACCAACAAAAATTGACCGAGTTATGACGTTTTGAAAAATCAAGATTTGAAGGTATTTCGCATACGGTCCCTTCAGCGATCGCTCTCGATGACGTCATGGAAATATGCAAAATCTTGATTTTTCAAAACGTCATAACTCGGTCAATTTTTGTGTAGAGAGTGATTTTTTTTTAGTTTTAAACGTTACAGTGTCAAGATGTTTTACTAAATATGATTTGATAGGACTGAGGGGCTGTATAAAAATTTAAATTTCGTAACTCTTTCCAAATTTGATTTTTTGAAAAACATGAATAGACCAAAATTCCTTTCAGTAATTTGGAGATTTTTTCCTAAATAAACTATATGCTATTCTAACGGTTTAGAAATAGCTATTGGTCCACGATTGAGTGGACACCCTGTATATTCACAAATTCCCCCGATAGTTGGTGGTGATTAAATGCTCATTATAAAAAAAAAAAAAAAAAATTGGAATGTAATTAAACTACAGTCGCAAACATTTTATTGGATAGGAATTCTTAAATTAAAAGCAACAAGTAACTAAAATCCACAATCGCGAAGTTCGAACCCTTCGGCAAAAATCGCAATCGCAGAAATGAACCCTTTCTGTTTAAATAGTCTTTATTAGGTGCAATGATTGTTGAAAATATGAAGCCTAACAGTTAGAAATTTGGTGCTAAAAAGAGTTGGAAACTTCGTATCCAGAAAATAAACATGTACGAATGATAACATTAGTTTTTGGTTTATAATTTCCTTTTTTTTTCCCCGCGTATTGCCATAAAATCTATAAAGAAAGATTTGGATATTCTTTTAATTTTATATGCATTCTGGTCAGCAAGATTCATAGGTTGGAAAAAGGGTTGGACACGGACTGTCTTACGTATGGGAAAAACCACTTATCTTTCGTTACTTTTTACAAAGAGAACGGTTTATTTTCGTTAATTATTTATTTAATTCAAAACATTTTTCTTCTCTCTCCCGATTTAAAAATAGTTCTTTTCTGTAAAGTTCGACCACGTTTGTTGTGGAAAATTGGCAAACAACCTTCCAAGACAATTCTATCTGAATGATTCCCCCCCCCCCCCTATCAGGATTTTGAAGTATGTTTTGTTCATTTCGATATAGCTCTGTTTTAATAACTTCATCCTGTCCCGCCTGTAACCCTGATGTTCGCTTTTCTGCCTCATTGGTGGTCGAACAGGAAATAGTCTGTATCAGTCTAATTCGGGGCCTGGTATTTAGGGGGAGAGGGGCGTTACGGAAGTTCCCCCCTCCCTCCCAGGCTTTGAAAAATTAATGTTTTTCCAAATAAGTGGGCCTAGTTTTTGTTATAAACTATATTTAAAATTCGTGAGAAAACACCCCTTGTCTTCCCTCCTGGAAGCATTTGAAGTGACTGGCTTAATCTCATTGCTGAAGGTAAGTTAACAAATTCAGTTGACTTTCGCCAGTTTGGAGTTATTGGGATGGGACCCAAAAAATATTTGACTCATTGAAAAAGTCTGTTCTATTCTAATTTTCAGGTAAATAATCTCGGCATGCCCATTATCAGTTCAATAATATCATTAACCAAGTGAAAATATTTTCTTTCTTTTTTTTAAGAACACAAAATACTAGAAATAGATAATAATAATTGTCTACAATAATATACTCAAACGCAGGTTTTTATTAAAAGAAGTAAAACCTCCACAAAGAAAAATTAAGAAAATAATTTCGTGGAAAACAAGGAATCCCTCAACAGATCTAACAGTTGTGCGCTTCGGAGTGAAAAAAATTTCGTATTTCTTACTACATTCATTTTGTAATGATACTGTATTGTATACAGGTTTTTATAAAATGGAAGCGTGTGTTCGCCAGTAATTTCTAAAGGAAGCAAGCAATTTATTAAGTATTTATTCATTCATTTATTTTCAAAATTCTTTTATGAAGGTCGCATATATATGTTTTCTGATATTTTTCAGTTCAGATAGTGTCGGGAATTTACTAGCGCCGTAAGTACACGTAACGTCAGCGATGTAAGCGAAAATTCTAACTGCATTGTGTTCAGGAGATTTCTAAATTTGAATTAGTTTTTATCCACTTACCGGTTCGCAGCTAGGGAGGCAAGGTGTGACTAGAGCTTTGAACTGGACAATGTCCGAAGTTGGGAATTTGAAGGCTTCGAATGGTGCCAGGAGAGTCTTTCCAGAATTTGCTGTTTTTCCAAGGCTGCCCATAATGGTAATATCCGTAGGACATCTGAAAAAATATTATGCTTAAGTCAATACCTTGTTTTATTTCAAAACAGAATCTTGCGCAATCATCGCTCTCGTACAAAATTGTCCAACACAATTTACAAAAGACATCTTTTCATAGCTTTTTTCTTTAAAATGTTGCAAATGAAAAATAAATCAGTCATTTGGCTCGAGATTATTTCTTTTTAATCGTATTTTCCAAAATTTAAACTTCTTAGTTCCTCAACAGGAAATCGGACCAGGAATTCGTTCCTCAACAGGAAAACCTCATTCTCTGTTCTCTTGTTACTCTTATTCTCAGCACTCTTCTCACCATCATAAATTTATACATAAACTGTATATGCTCAGACTGTATGCTGTCTAGTGAATATTAAATGACACATATTTCTTTAACGCATTCATTAACTCTAAATTCTGGAGCAAAATACCTTTAATGAAATATTAAGTGGACTGTTGTCACCTCCATGGGTAAGGTCCGTTGTTTTGTCCGTAATTCGTCAGCAATATCTAAGTCTGTCCGGTTGACTTTCAATGCGAATGTAAATCATTTGAACATTTAATGATTCATGACGAATCAATTTTCTGACGAACATAGTCAAAAGAAAAGTCGGATGAAAATTAGATTAGAAAAAACAAAACAAAACAGGGTTCTTAAAGGGTTTTTTAAGTCTAGAGAGTTTGAAAACAAATGTATTTAATTTAAGAGTTAAAGTAATAAATAAAATAAACTGTACTTTGGCAAGTAAATTTAAAGTTATAAACAATTTTTAGAGGAAGGCAACTGTGCCATACCCAAGACTGTCGATGAGTAGAATTTCACTGTTGTCGATACCATCCATTGCCACCAACTCTCGAACAAATATCTCATAGGGACCTAAAATATACAAGAATGAAGAAATGAGATGAGTGAGACACATAAATGCTGATAATTCACAATGGAAACGCGGTGAACATTTTTTTGTGATGGGCTGCTTAGAACCGTCTGCAACTTAGAATCGTTAAATACAGTAAACTCTCGATTATCTTTGAGCGGATTATCCGCGGGGCGGATTGTCCGCGAGGGTCTCGGGAAAGAAACAAACACAAAAAAAAACTGATTTTTTTTTTTTTTTTTTTTTGCGAAAGTACGAATATAAATTTTGTTTTTTCTAAACATTTCTTACCCAAGAATGTACGGTGTACTTTATCCAATAAATTATTTTACCTAGGCGTTATCGTAAGTACGACTTCTTTAGAGATTTTATATGCTTGAGAACATCAAATAAAATTATTTTTTATGCTGTGCCTATCGTCACTGTTTGTGCATATCACGTTTTAAGTGTAATGCAATTATGTTCAAGCATAAGACATTTTTTATCTTCTTTACCCCTTATTTTATGCTTTTTTCAGATTATCCGCGATTTTCGTTAACCGCGATACCCTTGCCACGCAATTCCGCGGATAATCGGGAGTGTACTGTAGCTAATTTCAAGTTTGCGGTGGAGCCTCTTCATCAGTGCGGCAGGGCCGTGCTTAGGGGATGGCAAACTGTGCCACCGCACAGGGCCGCTAAAATATTTTGAAATTTTGGGGCCGCTAAAATATCACAAGAGAACAAAATATTTTTTGTGTGCGCGTGACGAAAAAACTTTGAAAAAAAAAAAAAAAAAAAAACACTTTTTATTCAAACTTTCAAAATATATAAAATACAAACCGCTCTAGGTGATATGGCCAATTCTTCAATTCGTTTCTTATGCAAAGGCAAACTTGTTTTTTTTTTTTTTGGAAAAATTCAGCAAATATAAATCTTATTTTCTGCCTCTACTCAGCGATGGGACATTCTAAAGCTGTATGTTAAAAATTTTAATGTATAGCCTATAGCCACAAGATGGGAATGCCGAATCGAAAGTCTCAAAGATATTAGATTTCATATTGGCGGAAATTTAAGATAAATTAACTGAAATATCTGAAACTAACTGAGTCAAAATGCAAAACTAAAGCGAACGCTCTTTCAAAGGATATTGAAAGTTTCAAATTTCTCACCTCTTTATGTATATGGTACGATTTGTTGAATTTTGTTAGGAAAGCAAAGCAAAATTCTACTATGAATTTACATACTGCTGTTCAGCTACAGAAAAAACGCTTTTTTTTTTTTTTGGAAAAGTTCAGAAACACTGACTTTGAAATTCTCAAGGGCGGATCCAAAAATTTCTCAAGGGAGGGGCAATTTTTTTTTTTAATTTTTATTACTTACCCTTAACTGCATACTGTGGTTTACAGGTTTACATCTGTTGAATACAAAAATTTCAGTCTTTAATTCTGAAACACTTACGGAGTTTAACCTGAATCCAACTCCAGGAGTTTAACCTGATTCTCTTAATATCATCAAAGTCATCTAAAATTACGGGTTATTTATTTTTTTTTTGCTTTGAACCTTCGATACCGACAAATTGTGGAAAGAGAATTCGCCGGGTTGTGCACCCTACTTCTGTCCTCTTGACATCACCAGAGATCTATTGACTTGAATCCTCCGTTATCCCCTAATATCATCGAAATCATCTAAAATTACGGGTTTTTTTTTTTCTTTTTCTTTCTTTTTTATTTATTTATTTATTTATTTTATTTATTTATTTATTTTATTTTTATTTTTTTTTTTTGAGCTATGCCGAAAAATTGTGGGAGAAGAATTTTTGGGTTTGTGTTCCCCAACTTTTTTCCTGACATCATCAGAGATCGTCTAAAAATTGCTTTTTTTTTGGAATTATAATTTCAAAAAATGTTTCAGGGAGGAGTTCCGAACAACATTTCTGTCCCAAATGTCATCAAAGACGGACTGAAACTGTGCCAATCCTCCCCCGCCCCCCCTTTTTTTTGTATTCAATTCCAAAACATTTCCGGAGAGATTAGCCCTCACCCCAACGAAAGCATAAAAGAAAATTGCGTAAAATGTCATATTTTAAGATTAAACATCGTAAAAGAGCCGACGTAGGGCCCCTCAATGTAGTGATCGCCATTGCTTTGTATCCGTTCTAAAATTGCAGTGAAAGATTTAGCTCTCGCTTTGGGAATGAATACTAATGAAATTTCTTCTCCTCCTGTTAACACTCATCGTAGAAAGAGTGTTAGCAAACATTTTTTTACGAGTCAATATATTATGTCCAAATGAAAGTGTTTTCAAAAAAAAAAAAAGTCTTCAACAAGATATTTGGATTTCTTTGTAATATTCCAGCATTAAAAACTTTGGAAGAGCATAATTTAATAACTGATTGCAATAACTTGGCGTTGGAGTTTGATGATGTGAATGGAACCGATTTATACACAGAGTTAATAGTTTTTATAAATTTCATTCTAGAGAAAATTTAACTGCAACCACTTAAATTTGTTTGAAAACAGTTTCCAAAATGCTTTGTTAATGGTCTAACATCTAGCAACGTTTTCGAGTGAGAATTTTAAAACGTCTGGCTCTTTAATATATCTTTCCCTATGCTCTTCTAAGCAGTATCCGGAGTGTCTGGCGGCAGAGAGTGGTTGCGTTTTTTGCTGCGCATTACATTTTTTCCTTTTAAAAATAGTGATTTTAAAACCATTTTGGGGCAATTAGAAGCTTAAACCTGTCGTAAGAAAGTTATAAACATGTCAATGGCAAGCTCTATTTTTTTTCATTTTCAGTGGTTTTTGAGTTTTTATTCCGCTATAATTAGAAAAGAAGTAACAGTCAGAGTTATAAAAACTCTTCTCTTTTTTTTTTCGTAATTTTTAACTTTTATAACAGAATTGCATTTCGTACAATTTTTGAGGTAAAGATCAAAAAATTGGCAGGATTTCTCATCTTGTCATATGTGTCCTTCACACCGAATTTTGCTAAACTTGGAAATGGTTGGTCAAAAACTTTTTTTTTTTTTCCCATGAGTTATTTGACGTGAAATTGCATTAAAATGACCGAAAAATCACTATTTTTCCCAGTACAAGTGCGATGCGCAGATTGATTTTTTGCATTTTTTTTGATTTACAATTTAATTGATCAATTTGCTGCTCAAAAAGTTAGAAAAATTATTCTTCACTGAATCGGTTTCTTTCTCTTAATTTTATTTATTTATCTCTAGATTTTTCTTTTTCCAAACAATGTTTGTTTTTTGGTAAATTTTGTTGTGTCTGTGTTTTTCCTTTCTTTTTTACTTTTAATTCACGTAATATAGCAATTTTTCACATTATATAGCAAGCGCTACTTAAAAATAAATAAATAAATAAAAAGCGTACACCGTTTGGGGATTGACCGAAAAACTCGAAAAGTGGTTACATTGGTAAATTAACTCATAGCCAAGAATTGTCTTTGAATTTATTTGTTACTTTTACTTGTGTTTGTTTTTAAAAAAAATGACAATTTTACAAATATTCGCCAAGAAAGGATTCAAAAGCTGAAAGATTGAAAAAATGCAACCTTCATTTTTTATAAAACTTCTTGCCAGGGAATATTTAGGAACATGAAAATTATTTGAAGGAATATAAAAAATTATGATGCCAAATAAACCAATGACATCAAACAGATGGAATGTATTTCGTCAAAACGATGTATCTAAGATCAGTTCATACTTTTTTTATTCTTATTTCTCATTGCCTCGCTGCTGTACTCGTGCAAGATTTACACCAGTCAGAGTCAAGTAGTTTGCAGATATCGCTATAACATACTATTTTTTTGTATCGCGCTACTCACTACTCTACTTTTTTTAAAAGTAGTGCGTTACACTACAAACTACTAAAAAATGTAGCTACTACAGTAGTTTCGCTACTTGTAGCGCGCTACTTCCGACCACTGGATTGGTGCATGTTGCGGTGTGTAATAATTTATTTGTATTGTGTTTTAGGAAAGAGGAAATAAATAAATAAAAAAATGATTTGTTTTCGAATAATAAAACAAATTTCGCACAGGGCCGCTAAAACTCTAAGCACGCCCCTGCAGTGCGGAAATGCTCAACCCCCATCAGTGAAGTTGAAAATTCACAAGTGAACGTCGGTCGTGTTATCCACAACTTTGAAACTTTACTGTTAGGTGTTGAACGTCCTTATTACAGTTCTATTTAATGCTTAATTTCACTCCATTCCACAACGTTGTCAAATCAGATTTATGACGAGCCTGAAACATCATCAAATGGCTTCGGATAATGATAAGTACGCCCAACGGCGACTCCTCTCACGGAAGCCAGAGAACAAAACAGTCCCAATCAAAGTGTCAATCAAGTTAAATGTCTCACAACTAAGTTCGGATTCGAGCCATTGGTTCCTAACGGGCAGAATAAAACTGAGCAACAGCTATTCTTTGCACTGCTGAAATATTTATAGTTTGGCTCGGATAAGAACTCCGATGGACGAAGGATTAAACGATACCTTATGCCAGGGTGTCAACGATTTAAATCAAATGATTGAAATCAGTGATTTAAATCGTGATTTAAATCAATTAATTTAAAAAAAAAATCATTGATTTAAATCATCTTTCAATTTAACCCTAAAAATCTTCTTGATTTTTTTTATTTACATCAATTCTGCCTTTTGCTTAGTTAACATAACCTTTCTTCCTTATATTGATTTTTGTCCCTATGGCTTTTTCCCACTTGATTACTTCTATCTATTCAATGTTATCTATTCGTTTTCTCTCTCCTTACTCAATCTTCTTATCCACGTTTTAAGTCAGTGAACACTTTAAATTCGTCACTTAAAAAAAAAAATAATATTTAAAAAATTTTTTAAACAAATAAGTAAGTTAAAAGGCACTACATTAAAAGATGGTTGTGCATATAAGTCCTAGAAAGTTTGGCCTGTTACTGTACTAAGGGCTTTATTTGTACCAAATGTAAAAAGAAAACTTAAAATTAATATTACCCTTTCTATACAAAGAGTATACTTTATTTCTAAAAAACTGTGTTTAAAAAGAAAAACACAAAAAAAAAATCATTTAGTTAATTTTTTTTTTATTTAACTCTCTTGATTTTTATCTCATGGAACACTTCTAGGAAACTGCTAACAAGTTTTTCGAAGTTATCAGAAATCATTTTTTCAAGGCAAAAATAAATAAATAAAAGAGCATACTAATTAAAAGATATGTAGCAAATTCCAGTTTGTTCAATTCCCCTGTTTTTATGTTTTTCAGTGTGTTTCTATGTCATCTATATTACTTATGATATTTAAATCATATGCATTTGTATTGAAATCGTTTTGCATTGAATGTTATGAAATTTTTTTGGTGACACAATACTTGAAATTTTGTTGTTTTGAAATTTTTATCAGTATCAATTTCCTGCTTACTAATATTCGTAAGATAACCTAATCAATTACAAAAGTTGTTAAAGTCCTTTTTTAAGAAAATCAAAAAAATCGATTTAAATAAAAAAAATCTGATTTAAATCAAATAAATCCGATTTTTTTTATTTTTTCAAAAAAAATCATTGATTTTTTTACACCCTGCCTTATGCTAAAGTAGGGAACAAGTGGGAAGAACCGGATTAAGAAAGAAGATGCATGTTGTTACCGTTATTCCGCTTGTGCCGATCAATAAAAATCTTGACCTGCTTGATACACACAGAAGAGGTAGCTGTCTTTATTTAAAAAAAAAAGTATTTTTTAAATCAGTGGGTCCCAGTCTGCTTCGCTGGCCGCATATGGCCCGCGGGCCATATGCAGCCAGCGAAGCTGATTTATGTGTCCCGTCGTTATGTTCAATGATGCAAACCGAACGCAACGTTTTGGAGCCTTCTGAAGCAGCTGATCATCTTCGTTCGGTATCAAGAATGATCGCTGAAAATTTGGAAAAATTTTGCCAAAAATTGGTTTTAAAAGGAGAGGATGGGAACTTTCGTATTGCTAAAATAAGTATCTAGTTATGATAACAACAATTTTCTTGGGCTGTAATTTCCTTCTCTTCTCCGAATTATATGTTACATAGAAAAAAAAATCAAATCTATTTAATTTTTATACGTATCCCGGCCCGGGGGAAAACGGTTGTAAATCATCCTACGTTCTTTAGAATGAACCCCCTTTCCGTTTCTTGGTATAGTGAACCCCTTACTCCCGCCCCCTCCCCCCTCAAATGGAAATGTAAAGCACAATTGAAACAAAAAAATCGTGGTTTCCAAAGTTCGACAAAAAGTAGTGAGCTATGTACGAATTATTCGCCAATAGTGCAGTGCGATAAAAACCCAACTCTGAAATTCAACAAGTCTTTTTTCTACTGCTTGTTCACCTCATGAAGGAATGAATTATCTCAAGGTAAGGCCTCTTCTTATCAGAGCCGGACCAAAACTGTTCATGACACAACAAAGTAAAATTGGATACTCAGCTGTTTTCATCGATGATCTCGAAGCGAAGGGCCAGGGGGTCGCCAACTTGGGCGGCAGTGATGTCATTTCCGCTTCTGTCGGTGATCATCATGGTCACATTGGGTGCACTGACGGTCGCCGATTGAGTACCTGCTGGATCTACCTCACTGAAAGAAAACAAGGTGATTTTAACTACCAACTGGAAAATTTCAGCTTTATTTATTCATTTCATAACAACTTACGATTTAAAAAAAAGAAAGCTTCTGATCTTGCAGATATTGTTGTAAAAAATGTGATGCTACATTTGATGTTAAAAAATGGAATTTACACAAAATGAATCTTTAAGAGTTGACCTGTTATCACTATTCCAAACGGAATATACTCTCCATTGAAATATTTCCCCAGATAAGTAACCTCATAGTCAACCCCCGACATGTCTGCGTGGAAAAAAAAAATCTTGCCACAAATGTGGATTTTTAATGACGAGAGTCAATGCACATTTTCTCCAACTTCCTCTCTGATTTTTTCAAGGTAACTACGCGATGAACCTAAACAAGACAAATAAATTATCTTCTGCCCAATTTAAGGTTACCGTTAATGTATTCCTAGTTATTCATCTCCACAGAAGAATCTCGTCTATTGTTCATCGTGCGAAAATTTTTCTATTTTTTCCCCATCAAAATACAGACAATCGATGAAAATAAGCATAAAAAAAAACGTTGTTGCGGTTTGTTGTAATGAAAGTCATTAGCTGTTGGAATTCAAAGAATTTAATAGAAAAATGCTCCGATGAGGATAGTTGCTCCGAGTACAAGTCTCGTGGAGATCTGTTCGGCAATTCATTACTCGTGAAATGGCAACAAGTAGAGCGTGGCTGATTATTATTCCCTTACCCATTTATTTCAAGTTGTACCCCGTGCGAAACGCTGCGGTTGGACAGGTCGTAGTGGCAGTGGAGGGACAGACCCAAGTCTTGGTTGGTGACGATCATGTCGTGGTGCTGGATCACTATGTCGTTGGAGAACTCGCCGAAATTCTGGATGGATAGAAAGGATTTTAATTTTGGTGGGTGCTATGACTCTGAACTAAATAATAGCATAACAATAAGAACTGGGCAATGAAAAGCAAAAAAAATAGTAAAAATTGATTGAAAAAGCTAACCTGAAAACAAAACTGTATCAATTAAAGTACGATGTAAAATGAAATGATTGCCTGAAAAATTGTTTCTATTATGACTTAAAGGTTTTCTCTAAAATTAAAATTGAAATGCCAGGGGGCTTAAAGAAAGCTGTGTGTGACTGGTTTTTAGTAACAAGAAAAAAAAACTTAGTACACCGAGGAAAAATATTTTGCATTATCAGAGGCCCTGGATTTTTTTTTGATATAGAATAGCCTCCCCCCCCCCCCCCGCAAAAAAAAAAACGCTAGGAAGACAGATTTCTACCAAAGCTAACATGATGGCTAAGTTTCCTTGTTTAGACTTACGTATAGCTCATTTTAATAAACAGCGTTTCATACAGTAAAACTTATAAAGTTAACCAACCTTATAAATTGACCACTATAAGTACAGTAAAGTAAAGGGATCAACTTACGCTGCTTTCACTATAGAAGTATATCTTACATATTTATGGCTGCTTGATTTCTTTAACATTTGCAGATTTGAGCAAATTATTTTAAAAATCATAAAATGTGAAGAAAATTGAACTAACATTTTCTTTTGCAATTTTTACGCTCCGAGTCCATATGATGTGTATATCAATTTTCAGTGACTTACGTCTATTAGAACGAGCTATACATTCGTCTAAACAGAGTAACTTTAATTGTAAAAATTCTATACTTTTAAACCGGGGAAGAGGATTTTCATCCAAATCCATCAAGGTTCTTGAGCCATTAAACAACAAGTTTATGATTGTCAAAATTTTCACAGTATCCTATCGAAGAACCTAAGGCGTAACGCTAAGAGATGGGGTAAGATGGAGAAAAGTATCTTATCGGATGGAGCTTTGGCAATAAACCAAATGAGGAGCAACATGTATATTGAGTTAGTTGGATTGAACAAGTTTCTGTCATAAGAAAAATATTATAAAATTTAAGTCGGAATGAAAGATGTAGTAGTTTCTCCCCACGTTACACCACCATATGATTAAATCATCTGCAATTTTCTGTACTTACATGTTGCTTGACATCGCAATTCAAGTCATGGTATGCCATTTTGATTTCGAAATCGTCAGTGTTGGCAACATCTGCGACACAGGAATTCGGCCTCGATTTGGCATAGATCCTCCCGTGGAAGGCTTTGGTTGTTTTCACTTTAGCTATCATTTCTCTGGATTTGCACTGTATAGTAACTGCATTTGGAAAGAAGCAAAGAATGTATTTAAAAAAAAAAATTGAAAATTCATTCGAGAAGTAGACAGAATCATGCAAACTTGGAAAACATTACATAAACGTAAAAACAGCTATATTCATGAGAAACAGTTGGTAGGTTTCAGCCAGGGGACATACATTTCCACACATTAGTTTACTTTTCTCAGACTTCACAAGTCCGGGTGAATAAATCTCCACGCATTAGTTAGAATTTTAAAGTTAATTGTCCATAATATCGCCCTATAAACTAGCTGCTTTTAGTGGTAATTAGTTATGAGCAGTTAGGTCTGCCCCAACTACAGTCGAATAACTCCTGAAAAGGTATTTAGTCCTCTCCTTAGCCAATTTGATCAAGTATTCGCCAACCTCCCAGTCAATCTTTAAGAGTATGAGAAACTCTAACTTTTACTCCGAAACATATGAGAGTTTCTCCTACTATTTGTACTATACTCGGTTACTTTAAAATAGTCGTATCAAGTTTAGAGATTTTGCGTCGTCTCCATGGAAACTGTACGAAAGAAAACAGCTCTATTTTTTTGTGCACTGCTGTTGGAGGCATTTCATTTGTTTTATGTTTATCGAATGAGGCTTACGCTTTTATTTATATCCTCATGTCTCAGTTATTTCTCGACGTTTTCTAGCAAATTTAGTCATACATAAACAAAACAAAAATGTCTAAGAAAAAGTTGTGCTTTTTTAACGTTGAGTTTTCAATAGAATAATAGTTTACGCACAGACAATTTTAACCGTTTGCATTTAACCATTGTTGCAAAAGCTAAGTGCGGAAAAAGTTCATAGCGCCGTAACTATGGCAACCATCAGGGGAAATTGCAAAGAGTGGGAAATTAATTTACTTAGAGACGCCAGCTCTCGTTACACAGGGTATAGTTGTATATATCCAAACTCTTACTTCTGACACTTGCACCCTTTTTTTCTAGGTTCTTCCCTTTGCACGCATATAATTTCTTTCCATGCAAAATGTATTAATCACATACACTACCCCCCCCCCCGGAAAACTCAGAAATGACAGGCGAATTTACCACTGCTGTAAAGTATCGCCGAAACTATACACCTTTGTTGTTCTTTCTTTCCAGGGACTTCTCCCACACCTCGCCTTTCACCCAGAGCACCGTCTTAATTAATGCTCTGGTGATGAACAACGCCGTTCCTTCCGCCCATAAGCCGCTTTATCGTGTTGTCTGACGATGCGTGGAAAATGATGTAAGGTCAGGTGGCCCGTTCTGCTAGTTCTGTCTACACTTTTACCCTCTTCCCAGCTTAGTCGCTTTGCTGAGCTAATCAACCTCTTAGGACCCACAACACTCTTGTTCGGCACTTTGGTAATCGCTTGGTCCAGCCTCATTGTTTAATTCGAAACTTCCATTAGCTCGGGCCCCCTTGTTGCAGGTGGTTAAATATTTAGCTGGATGGAGACGCCAACCGGTAAAAATGTGTCAAGATAAGATGAACGATTGAGCTTTGTCTTCCATTGGCAGGAGACGTGTTTAAAAGTGACGGCCGTTTTGGGCAGACAATTGGTGCGAAATTGTTGTTTTCTCTTGTTTTAGTTCATCCAGAACCACAGGGATGGGTGTGGCTTTCTGGTAATGATCATTGTTCAGGCCCCAGGGAGTACAAGAAGATTATGTGTTCGAGGGGAAAGATCGCGCTCACTATTTTGAAGAGACATGTTAGCTAACAGGAAGAAAGGAGTTAGCGGAAATTTACCGAGTTTTATTCTTTAGTCCAGAAGCAACCAATGGTTTATTTTTTTATAGCAAAGTATTTTTCTCACGAAAGCCGATTTATTTATTTATTCCTCTGCTGTTCTCAATAGTGTTGAAAAATAACCCTTTGACCGTTTGCCAACATCATGGAAATGTACTAATAAATACTTGCCTCCAGCTATTGCACTTTTCGATACCATATTTGTACGATTTCGATTTTTTAAAAAAAAATCGCTTTCGATTGCTATTTATTTAAACATTTTCCTAATACACTACTTGTGTAGCTTCCGGAAAGACTGCATGGATAAATGAGAATGATTTTAAGATCGACTTCAGCACTTTACCAAAAAATACTTTAAGTCAAGGAAAGAAGATCCAGTTTTACTGATCTTGGGCAATCCCTTCAGCCACATTTCCACGAAAACCTACAAATATTGGTCCTCTGATGCCGGACCTCTCCTCAAATGAAGCAAAGGGGTTTTATGTGTGTTAAAAATATTAGAGTCTGATATTTATTCGTTAATAATTGCAATTACATTTCAGATTCGTATTTCTTCTTCGCTGGCAGATAACGGCTAGACGCAAAATCTGCCCGATTAGGTAAGGGTAATACACGATCAGGCATAACAATAAATCATCATTTAACAGCACGCACTCACATCCTCTATCTCTACACTACTGCAGCCTCAGAGCAAACTTAAGGATTGCCCTTATATTTAACATTTGAAAAAATGGAACAGTATCGTGTGATTACATTTACAGTGTATTAACAAGCTCTGTGAAGTGTCCAGTGCGCAGACTGCAGCCACGTTGCCCCCTGTTACTCGGCCGAGAACTCGGAACAGTGCGCGAGCTCGAGCGTTGATATTATGTCATAAATTTGAGATCTACATTTTTAGCGAGCGAGCAACAGGAAAAAAAGCAAAGGCAAGGTACGACAAAAAGCCTTTTTTTTTTGCATGGAGATGCGGAAAAAGAAAATACATTTAAAAATGAAATAAAAGAGTAACTAACCAGAAGAGGCATGTCATTATCTATGCATAATTGAGTGAGTGGTTGTTGGGGGGGGGGGGCAAATCCGTGTAAAAATAGACCCCTCCTACACACGCACACACACACACACTCTAGAACAGTAAGCGGGAGAGGTGCCATGGAGCATGAGTTTATCTGAGAGAAGTTAGCGCATCACTCGCGAGAGTGGCGAGTGAGCTGCAAATAAATAAAGAGCGCAGAGCGCGTGCGAGGTGGTCAAATCGTTAGAACCGTGTACCGTGACATGTTTTGGAATCTATTAGAACGAAGAAACTCGAAGGGGGGCGCATCTACTCGGTGGGTCTACACAACCACACGTTCATTTTCCAGATTATGTTCATCCGTTTTTTCACTTTATATATGGGGGGCTGGGTCGGGCGCGATTGGTCGGAAGGCGTGAGGATGAGTAGGTTGGGGGAGGAGGCGGGTGGGGGGGGGGGGGAGCGGTGGTAGTTGAGTTTATTATATGGATGGTTTGATGTGGGCGGGGGGGTGTGGAACCTCCGGGGTGCATTTCAGTCATTTCCCCGAATTCATTTATCTACAACGACACACACAATTAAGTGAAACGAACAAGTATTTTCTTTGTACCGGCTTGTGAAAGGACCTTACATCTTCGGCGTGTATCAATCCATTGTTTTAGGATTAGGTGTTACGCTCGTGCAATCTGTTTTCTAGCATCTTTTAAGTTAAAAAAGGTAACAAGACTACATTCCTGTTGTTATGCGCCACAAAAATGCAACTTTCCCATGAGTATTTTAAGAACTTTTTTCAAGAAAAATTCGTTAAGTCGGAAAGTAAATTTTAAACATAGTTGCTATTTAATACTTTGAAGTGCGTTTAATCCTCATTCTTTGATCTTTTTTAGAAGCGGATACCTGATTTGAACGAATTATTGCAATGAGGTGTAAAAGTATTATACCATAATTGTAAATGGGAAGCCGATAAGAAGATTTTGCAATGATTGGCTGGTTGGTAGACCAATAAACATCGAGTAAAAATTCATACAGCACAAAGGATGCTTGGATAAAACGACCTCATGGTGGTTTATAACGATCTCGAAGTTGAAACGAAAATACAAACCAAAAACAATGCCAACAGGTAGAAAATACGCAAGTGTAACGAATAACAATACAATTGGAAACATTACACTAAGTTTTGCACTATTTCTCATTCTCTGCTTCCAGTAATGGTTAAAATTATCTAAGGTCACTACTGCACCCGAAAACCAATAACCATAAACAAGACTGATATAACTAATATGCCATAAAAGTATCCAGCCAGAAAAAAATAATATCTGACAGTAGTTAAGTTGAAGGACCATTGACCGCTAATGTTTCGACTTATATTCCTCCAGATCGCATCAAAAAAGGAAGGCTAGAGTCAGCAATCTAATTTCCGAAATAAACATGACAAAACGAGGTTCTTATCTCTCCTATCTTGGTCGCACTATTTAACTGCCACATCATTTACGTCGGTTTTTATTTCGGAATTTGTTACGGGGGCGTGGTATGGACAAATTTGAAGATGGCCAACAAGTTCGCTCCTCACTGTGCCTTCTCATTAGCTGTCTCGCTCAAAGCTCATCAAAGGGCGGAATATTGCCTGCGAACGCTAATGAAGGTAAGTGACGCGTTTGGGGCATCCGCGTTTTTGTGGACAATGAGGAATGTGACCATTGTGCTGATGCGGGCTGCTGACAAAGGGCATTGCAAGTGACAGGAAAACGAATTAAACATGAACACGTCGCGATGGAATCAGATTTATGACATGTTCAACTAAAGACGGTTTTGAATGAATGGAATATTAAAATGTTTGTGGCAGTTTCTTTCTAAGCATCAGGATCGCCCTTTCTTTGAGGAATTTTCCCTCGGTAACTTTGCCACATTGAAGTTTTTAAAAAACGTAATTTTAGTTGAGTTTTAATGATGTTGAGGAATGAGGTTTGGCGTTATCCCACGGAAATGTTTCTGAATTGGAATCCGAAGCATTTGTGATCAATACTTGCTAACCAGTATGCATAGTAAAAAGTGAGTGATAAAAATCAATCGTCCCTCCCTTGAAAAACATCTGGATCCGCTCTTGATGCATAGCATTTTTTTGCATAGCTGGGAGTATACTGATGTAGAAAAAACAAAGTTCATTTTTGTGTGACGCATCATGAGTCCTGACGAAAAGTTGCAAGAAAAATACTTTGACATAAAATGACGTCTTGGAAGCGTCAAGTTTATATTATGGTACATGAAAGAATAGAATCTTGGAGGCATCAGTCTACAGTGGTACATGAAATGAATGACATCTGGGAGACGTCAGGGTCTACAATTGTTCAGCAAGTGAATGATATCTTGGACACGCGTCAGCTAGCAAAATTAAGAAAGCTTTCCGAAAACATTTTTGAAAATTGAAATTAAAGCGAATATTTACCTAAATTATAATTCAAAATCTCATAAGTAGTTTGCCTGAAAATTAATTAAAATTAATTTCACAAGAAGAATTTCAATTAAGTCAATTTTTTTTTTTAACTTACCCGTTTTTAGAAAAGAAAACCACCTTCAGGCGCTCATGTCCCAAATTATTTCGCGCTTCCTTATTTCTGGTAACACGTAATTTCAAGGGAACCTCAACTACTGTAATTAGAATAAGTGCGATACACGGTATATTAAATTAGAAGCCGAAAAAAGAAAATGAAAATAAGTTCTTTTGTGATATTTAGGTTACACCAGACGGTTTTTTCTTTCTTTTTTTCAAATAATAATCTCGTCTGCAAGAAGTGATCATTAAAATATTCCAGACAGCTAACTTTCTTCTTCTTTTTCCATTCAGATTATAGGAAAAAGCCAGACATGGAGAACTTCACAGATAATTGATTTTTTCCTCTTCTCTGATGAAGTGAAGGGACCATGCTTCAGTAAGTCCGCATCAACGACTTTTTGCACTGTTTCCATTTCATTTCCGCGTACTCATTTGAATGCAACACCCGAAGATTGAAACGCGGGAGATGTTCTTTGACAGCATGACCGCTGCGATTGGAAACATTATTGCAAAATTTATTCCTTCCATGAATAAGGTGACCATTTATTTTTTCTCCTCAAAGCAGGACATTTGCCAATTTTAGGCGTCATCTCTGCATGTGTATATAGTCGAATCCCGTTTTAATGAACCCAGGACAAAGCTAATACTCGGTTGTAGGGAACTTTTTTATTGGGCCTGTCCAACCTCCCATTTTGCTAACATTAAACTATAAGCGCTTAAAGTGGATACACTGCAAAATATGAATTGCTGTTTTTACAGTATAACTAGCGATACCCGCACGGCTTTGCCCGTGGTATAAAATGAAAAGTTCATTTGTAAAATAATTGATATAGCAGAAAAAAACACTATTTTAGTTATAATTCAACTATAATTCCTTCAAAGTATGATATAAAAATCTGGTATGGACCCCACACTACTTCCTTTTACGTGTAAATTTCTTAGTAGATGCCTTAAGTGTTAAAATAGTGCTTGGAGTGAGCAAGATTACAGTTCAAGCATTTACATCCCTAGTTTGCCACGAAACAATGCAAAAAAATGTTTTACAATGATTAATCTACTAAATATCACCGATTTTAACATCATCCAGTGGATTTTTCGGAAAATGTCGCCAATAGCGCCAAATTGAACCCAAATCAGAAAAAAAAAAAATCGCCACATTTGTCACCAACTTGGCGTCAAACACTTGGTCGCGCCAATTCATATCACTTTTGTCTGCATTGAATTTAACACTGATTTACCCCATAAAAGGAGTAAAACATCCCCTTGGGGACATTCGAATGCAACAGAACCTACTCACAGAAACCAACAGACATCCAAAGTTTAAAAGAAGAAGAAAGTGTTCTTATCTAACTTCAAAAACAAAATAACACATTTTCCGAAATGACACGCTTTAGAAAGAACGTTGAAATATCGCAATTTATACGATATTATTGAAGGTTCTTGGCGCTATTTAAAAAGTCGCCAATTTAGTAGCTAATTTGGGATACCTTGGATAATTCTGAACCCCTATCCCTTCCATAAATAAAGAAACTTACGTATTATCACTTTTGTGAAAGAGAAATTGTCGCCAAATGTTGAGGTATTCTCTATGAAGCTGATTACTTTTTTGGCAATCTGAAATCAATTTGAATATTATATTTGGCGCTAAAAGTACGTCATTCCGTAAGGCGTTAAAATAATTTCCAACATTGCGGTATATCATAGCAAATAGTATGGACATGAAAACGAACTATTCATTGGATGTTTGGCGAGAAAATGTAGTAACATACTTTCATTGAAAACAGCAATAGGTATAAAGAACAAAATAGTGTTCGCCTGGAAAATAATGCATGACATCTAAGCCTCTACAAATCTAAAGGAGTTCCGAAATATGAAACTGAATCTCATTTGCTTTTAAAAAAAGATTAATCTGTTAATCTAATACCTTTTTTATTCTTTATACTTGAGATAGTTATTGGGAAAACTTCCATTATTGAGGGCTCTTGGCGCGATTCAAAAGATCGCCAAATTTACGGTAGCAAGCAATTCCAACTATCTGCCAGAGAGTTGAGTTGATACACTAAATACTCGATTGGATTGATGAAAGCCTTCGAAAATGGCGTTTTAAATTGAAATTACAGAGACAGAATCAGATCTAAAATTGAGATAAAAAAATAACTACTCATCGGATTTTGTTGAAACTGGTCTCTAAACCTTCCCAGTACCAAAAGGAACAAACGGTGAAAGTTTCAGCCAAATCTCCCTGGTAGTTTCTGAGATCTTAGGGAACACACACACACACACACACACCAACATTCATTTTTATATATATAGATACTGGCAGCCGAGGTCCCAAACTGTAAAATGCACAGTAATAAACTGTAAAACTACCAATTTTACAGGTTCTCATTGCAAAGTTAGAAATTTTAGTTTATTGAAGTAAAATTTAGCTTTATTGTCCTGTAAAAACAGCAGTATAATACTGGCAGTAGAGGTTCCAGCTTAAAACTAAAATGCACGATAATAAATGTAAAATTGCCAATTTTAGTTTATTACTGTAAAATTAGCAATTTTACAGTTTAGTACTGTAAACTTAGCAATTTTACAGTTTATACTGTAAAATTAGCAATTTCACAGTTTATTACAATAAAATAAGCTGTATTATACTGTAAAAACATCATTCATTTTTTACAGTGCAGCAAAGAAATTGTAGTTCGTTTATAGTAGACTTGAATTTCATTTCCAAAGATTTTCCTTTTCAGTTATCCAACATTAAGCACTTTTGTGGAGTAAGAACACGACAGAGAGAACCAATCAATACCTTTTTAGTTTTAAAAGTATGGTGTGGACATTTTACAGAGGGACGCTACTGATCACTTTGAATCTTTCGATGTTGAACTGTGCTCTGTTGGTGCTCCTATAGATGATGGCATTGTATATCTGAAGTTAATGAGGAAAAAAAAATAGATGCTGAAGAAAAAGGCTTAGGAGAAATTATTGAAAAACATATCCTGAGGGTTTTTTTTTTTTTTTCTTTTTACAAAAAGTGTGGACCAGAGATTATTGGATTATTTCTGAACTGTTGATAAGGAAACTGATATCTTCTACTCAAAATCGAATTGCATTCTTTTGAAAATTGTTTATTTTTCTACAGAATGCAGAAAGCAAATTAAATTTTAATACATAATTATTTATTTATACTACATTAATTTTATATTTAACTAGCAGAACCCGGCAGACGTTGTTCTGCCTAGATGTATATTTCGTCTCCACATGGTGTTTTGGATGTAAAAATCTATAAAGCGTTGTTGAAAATAGGCATGAAAGATTTTAAAAATTCTAAATCAAGCAAAGTTATCTTCTGATAAAGTTATTCAATTTTCAGAAACTCTATTCAATAAAAAAGTTCATTTTCCTTGAAAACTATAAAACTATGTTCTGTAGAGTTGAAAAACACAGATGCCCACTTCTTAAAAAGTTAATAAATTCACTTAGAAGGCTAAACTAAGCTTAACAACAATGGCAGACATGTTAAAATTTTGCAATGTAACGATGCAAATCATACTTAAACTTGACAGTACTTGAAGAAACTTCTTAAAACAGAAAAGTAACACATCCTTTTGAATAAGAAAAAAAGCATGGAGGAATGGTTGTACTTTAGTAATTTGATGGCATAAGCTGTTGGGAAATACTCGTCCATACGCACAACCATTTGAAAATTAAGTAACAACATATCTAATGCGAAGAAATGAGTTCCATAAGTTTTGCACGTGTGGCACAATTTGAGCAAGCATGAATATATTATTCGCAAGGCTGAAAACAATTTTAATGACCTATTTGGTGCTCAATACCCACCATTTCGTACGTCGTTAATAATTTTTAACATTGCGATTAATGACAAATATTACGGACATGAAAAAGCAAACACCTTAAAAAATATGGTAGCATTTGAGTACTGTCATGCAATAATATCTTTGTCTGAGAAGGAAACATATTTAATCAGGTATTTATCATACACAAATTAATTTTTTCTACTCTCGAAAACAAAAATAGTTGCGTAGCAACGCGCCATGGCAAATTTCAATTATTGGAGGTTCTTGGCGCTATTTAAAATGTCGCCAATTTGGTAGCTAATTTGGGATACCTTGGATAATTCTGAACCCCTATCCCTTCCATAAATAAACTAACGTATTATCACTTTTGTAAAAGAGAAATTGTCGCCAAATATTGAGGTTCTATGAAGCTGATTACTTTTTGTCAATCTGAAATCAATTTGAATATTATATTTGGCGCTGAATGTACACCATTCCGTAAGGCGTTAAAATAATTTCCAACATTGCGGTATATTGAAAACGAACTATTGATTGGATGTTTGGCGAGAAAATATAGTAACATACTTTGATTGAAAACAGCAATAGGTATAATGAACAAAATAGTGTTCGTCTGGAAAATAATGAATGACTTCTAAGCCTCTACAAATCTAAAGAAGTTCCGAAATATGAAACGGAATCGCATTTGTTTTTAAACAAAGATTAATCTGTTAATCAAATATCGTTTTTATCCCTTATACTTGAGATAGTTATTGGGAAAAATTTCCAAAAAGATTAATCTGTTAATCAAATACCTTTTTTATCCTTTATACTTGAGATAGTTATTGGGAAAACTTCCATTATTGAGGGCTCTTGGCGCGATTCAAAAGATAGCCAAATTTACGGTAGCAAGCAATTCCAACTATCTGCCAGAGAGTTGAGTTGATACACTAAATACTCGATTGGATTGATGAAAGCCTTCGAAAAT
This sequence comes from Uloborus plumipes, assembly GCA_038373865.1. Classification (NCBI taxonomy): domain Eukaryota; kingdom Metazoa; phylum Arthropoda; class Arachnida; order Araneae; family Uloboridae; genus Uloborus; species Uloborus plumipes. The sequence goes on from JAXGGA010004788.1 coordinate 28,855, forward strand.
GGAGTTTTAAATTGAAATTACAAAGACAGAATCATGTCTAAAATTGAAATAAAAAAATAACTACCCATCGGATTTTGTTGAAACTGGTCTCTAAACCTTCCCAGTACCAAAAAGAACAAACGGTGAAAATTTCTGCCAAATCTCCCTGGTAGTTTCTGAGATCTTAGGGAACACACACACACACACACACACCAACATTCATTTTTATATATATAGATTATTTCTTAATTTATAAGTAATTTATTTATTATCACGATGGCTAATTCCACATGTAGAGAAAATATTCTTTGAAAAGAAATAAACAATTTATATGTAGTGAACCTCTGTTATAGCAAATTTAGTGCTGGATCCACTAACAGTTCATTATAGCATCGACTGTGTTCAAACTGTATTCATCTCTATCGACTGTGTTTAAGAAAAGAAAGAAAGAAAGGAGGGAAAAGTTAAAGAAGCAGGCGCAAAGGTCTCAATACTCAATCTTGAGAGCCATGTCCACTTATATATAAAAACATATAATTTTCAAAGCCGAACTTCTTATATGACTGGCTTGGGGATAATCTCCCTATTGGAATATTTCCTTCAGGATTCATCCCAGTGATCACGATCAAGAGGAGCACTTACCATTGTAGCATGCTGAAATTTCGTAGGTCATAACACCTGGCAATTCCAAGTAAGGATCTTGTATGTGGGTGAGGGTCGAGACGGAATGGTGGGACAGTCGACAAATGTGCTGATCGGGCTCGCTGAAGAAGTCGAAGGACTGACACCGGTAGTTGACGCTGAGGCACTTCTGGCGACACTCCTCCACAGAGTTGAATTCCTGATAGACTGCGTCCGCCGTCTTCAAGATCTTGCCGTTGATTTTGCGGAAGTCGCACAGCCGGAGAGATTCTGGAATTGAAAAGTTAAACAAAATCTTTAGTTGATGTTGAATCGGAAATAGCTTTTTCATGAAACCATAGCTAGCAATACAAAAAAAAAAATAATAATAAAATAAACATACACGTAATTTTCTCCCGAAATATTTATTATTCACAGAATATCAAAACCGAGAAAAAGAAACATAAACTGAAATAATTTTACAAAATAGCAGTAACTTAGCACGAGGTAGCGAGATTATTTTTTCTTGTATGGTCTGCTAAAATCTTTTTTGAAATCGAAACTATGGAATTAATGAATAAGTAAATAAAATGTCTTGAATTAGAACCTATTTGCAAAAATGTACACTTTATAAGATTGAATTCATTAGCATAAAAACGATCTCCATAAATTACTTTATTGTATAATTAATATTATTTACATCATAATCTACCGATTTTATGCCTATTCTGCAAATTTAACTCATTTTAACAAAAATAAAATTAAAAATAAAAAAATAAACGAAGGAACTATCCGTTACTTTGGTCCGATGTTTTGCACTTGTTATTGTAATTTCTTCCGCCAATGTTTTCTTCTATCTACCACATCTACCACAAAAAAAAGTCAGCCGAAAATAGATAACACCTGTATTCACTGCGCTAACATTTTTTTCCCCCAGAGAACAAAAACGTGCAGAGAACATGAAAATGCATCCCATAATCACATCTGATTGCAGTAATTAATTGAGGAATAAAATAACCAGTTCACCGCCAAACACACCCACGGAAAAAATAAAAACCGCCTCCAATCAAAAGTCAATTCATTACGCTGTAACTCCTGAAACCCGGAAGAAGCGACTATACCTGCGCCAACGGCGAGAAGTTAAACTTTCGCCCAGCTCCGTTACCCATCCTCTATCTGCCTCTGAGGCATCATTTGGCCTCCCAGCTTTCCTCCTGTGATGGAGAAAATCGCTCGATTCGGTAGCACTCTTTATATATCCAGTCGTAAAAATTATGAGTCTTTGTGCGATATTTTGGTTCGGTATTAGGCATTCAAGTCAACCATTTGAAGTTCATGTCAGTGGGACTTCTTTTTTTCCTCTACTTTTTTACCTTCCTGTTACGCAATCTTTCTGCATACATTCACCTATTCACCGATAAAGATGATACGGAGGGGTATCGGCTTGAAATCTTTACTGTATATAATTCGATCAACATTCTTCCTTTTCACGTTAAAGTGTGTAAATATACATAACATGGCTTTTCTTTTACTCTAATGCGGACAGACAATATCATTGTGAAATTTTTGACAGTTTGGTGAAACGTACAGAATTCGACTTTTAGCTCTGATGGGACAAACTGTTTTCTAATTCGCCAAGGTAATCATGGCTCTGGAACCGTAACTTGATTGATTTCATGAATATTTTAGATATTCAATAGCTCTCAGTCTCTGTACCTTGGAACTCTATATATCCAATTATAAAAAGTATGATATGAGTGTGATATTTTGGTTCGGTATTAGGCATTCAAGGGAGTAGGTACACTTGCACCCCACTGGCTTTTGAAAAGGGGGGAAAAAAAATTGCGGTGATTTTTTTTTTTGTAGTGATATAGTGATAAGTTCATTAGAAAAAAAAATTTGTTGCATTTTTTTGTAAAAATAATTTTTTTTGTGATTTTTAGTACAAAAAATTATTTTGCCGTTTTTTTTGGTAAAAAATTGTTTTTGTGATTTTTTAGTACAAAAAAGAATTTTTTAGTAAAAATGTATTTTTAGTTCGAGGCATCCCCCTGCATATAATTCTGCCTGCACCCATGGGCACAATAGGGTAGTTGTGACCTATTAAAAATCCCCATTTTGATCATTAAATATTGTTACTTGACCCTCAAAACTCCAAAATTCACCACTGCCGTATTTTAAAACACAACGATTGATTTTTAATGAATTTTTAAAAATCCCACGCGCAAAAGCGCGCTTTTCTGATACGTCACGAGTTACGTCACTCGGCCTCAATCCTCAGCTCTCCACGACGGACCCATGTTATCGCTACGGACATTTTGAGCGCGTAGTTATTTTTAATTTTTAGATATTTAATAATCCTTTTGATGCATGATGGAGACAGGATACGTCAAAGGACAGTCCAACAATCTCCCTCAAGTGACATCAATGATGGTTTTTGCCTATTTTCGAGAGGACGAGCGATTTAAATCTTCCAAAATCACGAGGAGTTAATAGTCTTCAAGTGCGTCTTCAACGTAGCCAAGCGTTTCCCTCGCTTCTCTTCGTCGGCTGAGGCGCGGCGGAAGTACCGATGACGTTTCTTCCGCCGCCGAGTGACGTCACATTTTCTTGAACTTTAAAAATTATTTAAAAAAAAAAAAACTTATCGTATCGCAAAAATTTTTTCACCGATGATGTTCACACATGTTACTCTATCATATAAAAATAAAATTGAAAAATCGAAAACTACCCTATTAGTCAGTAGTGGCATATCTTTAAAATTTTCTAATTTAGGAAAAAACCTTTTCAAAACCATAACTATTAATTTCGATCACAAAGATCAACCAGCAATCGTAATACAATATATTCCCGATTATCTGCGGATGTGGACTGTACGGGTATCACGGGTAATCCGGAAAAAAAGCGTAAAATAAGGGGTAAAGAAGATAAAAAATGTCTTATGATTAAAAATAATTGCATTGCACTAAAACGTAGTGTGTACAAACAGTGACGATAGGTGCAGCATAAAAAATATTTGTATTTGAGGTTCTCAAGCATATAAAATCTATAAAGGAGTGGTTCTTATGATAACGCCCAAGTAAAATAATTTATCGGATGAAGTACACCGCACTCTTGGTTAAGAAATGTTAAGAAAAAACAAAATTAAAATTCATGATTTTTCGAAAAAAATCAGTTAATTGTGTTTGTTTCTCTCCCGAGACCTTAGAGGATAATCGGGAGTTAACTTACATCATTTTGTCCCCTCAAAAACAAGAGATATGTGACCTAGTAATAGTCAAAGAATTAAATGACCCACGATTAAAAAAAAAAAAAGCATATGGGAATCAATGCCCTTCAACTAACATTTTCGAAACTTTTTTGTTTTTGTGGTTATTTCAAGTCATTTTATCTACAACTTGAAGTTCAGCAGAGCTCTGTAGTTAGTCAAGCACAATCAATTATATTCAGAAATGCAGATTCAAAACTCCGATTAATATTCATTTACATATGTTTTTTGGAATGTTTCCTTTTGTGTTCAGGAAGTTAACTACTTTCTGAACGTAAATAATCCATGTAATGCAAACGCTTCAATGGGTCATTAAGATTCACCTTAAAACTGCGCGGTGAGTCTTTCGTGTTTCGCTTCATTTTTAAAAATCATTTCTTATACACTGCAAAAAAATATGTTGTTGTTTTTACAGTATAATACTGAAAGCAGAGGTTTCAGTTTAAAACTGTAAAAGCACAGTAATAAACTGCAAAATTAGCTATTTTAAAATTTATTACCGTAAATCAGGGTTACTTGGACCCACAAGAGGGCTACTTGAGCCCACAGTAAAATGATAAAATCTGGGTTTGGTACTAGCGTTAGGGACTGCAAAGGGCTTCTACCTAGTGGAGAAACGAGAAACTACGTGCAAGTCTTCAACTAGTAGGTACCAAACCTAGATTTTATCATTTTATTGTAGTGGGCTCAAGTAACCCTCTAGGGTCCAAGTAACCCTGATTTACGGTACTGTAAAACAAGCAATTTTACAGTTTTTTATTGTAAAATTGCTGTAGAATTAAACTGTAAAATGCAGTGATAAACTAAAACTTGCAATATACAGTTTACTACTGCAAAATTAGCTATTTTACAATTTATTACTGTAAAACAAGCAATTTTACAGTTTTTTACTATAAAATTAGCAGTTCTACAGCTCATTACCATAAAATTAGCTGTATTATATTGTAAAAACAACAGTGTAATACTGGCAGCGGAGGTTCCAGTTGAAAGCTATAAAATGCACAGTAATAAACTAAAACTTGCAATATACAGTTTATTACTGCAGACTAGCAATTTTACAGTTTACTGCTGTAAAATTAGCAGTTTTACAGTTTATTGCTGCAAAATTAGCTGCATTATACTGTAAAAACAACATTCATTTTTTGGTGTAGGAAGAAGGAAATTGTAATTAACAAAATAGTCTCGTTTCTCAGCAGAGCCCTGAAGGAAGTCTCTTTTACGCACAAATTAAATTTTAACTTTAGTAAAAAATAAATAAATAAAATAAAAAATGAAGATAAAAATCAAAAATGCATTTAAAAAATACGCAAAAAAATTGATTGCTAAACAATCAAAAGATTGCTTATTGTTCTCACTTTTGACGCTCCAATGCTTAATCATACTAACGGATGAAATGTCACTATCTTTATGGTATCGCTAGAATCGCGAAAATTAGCGCTTTTATTTTGTGAGAGTTGTCTATGTGAGCATTGTGGATAAGAAAACCCCTTCGTAGATGTTCATATTATTCCTATTCTTTAACTTTATAGGTTACATCTGTGTGTATGATACATTGTTCTATCAGCAGTTACTGTTTACGGAATACTCATCATAGTCGATAAGTTTTAGGGACATTTTCAACTTTTTCGATGTGTGTGTGTTTTTTTTTTTTTTTTTTTTGTAAGTATTATCTTTCAAATTATTGCAGACCCATAGATACTTTAAATTGGTAAATAAATCACACAGCTAATGATGTAGACGACAGCAAGTTATGGATGTAATGCCGAGGCCTTTCGAATTCATTCGTCCTGGAACGATGACTGCATTGCCTCATTGTCATTCAAGCCATCAGACTACAATTTATTTCCAAACATGAATTAACTTTGTGGTCAGAATAAATTAAACTTGTTGATGAAAAAACACTATGTTACTGTGCTTTGCACTATGGCACTGTGCTTCGTACATATTTTCTTCTTAAGTGTACCATCTAAAGATGATCATCATCAAGCAAAATTATTTCCGGGGGAACATTCTATAATTCTGAATCCAAATGATGTAGTTGGATTTTAAAGCACGAACTTCCCAAGCCATAAGCAGAATTTCAATATCCCCTTCTCCAGCGCTTACCAATTCAAGGAAATGCATTTCATCCCGGTTCGCTTAATCCTAATTCACTGCTGACCAACAAAGGAAGAAAGAAACAAACAATAAATAACCCCACGAATGGTCAGAACACTCGCCAGGGGCTGTTTGGAATGAGCCTAAGAAACACATCAAATAAGATAACCATTAAACGTTACGACCAAAACATAAACCAAAAGCGCACCAAATAAGGAAACTTTCCAACCACCATCATTTTTCGTCAAAGATTCATCCAGGTAAAAAAACAGCCCGGGGCGTCATCTACTTATTTCCGAGGTCTTGACCTCTGAGTCGGCATTCCTCTGCCTTGACCTTCTAGAAGAGGCTCTCTCTCTTTTTTTTCAAAAAGTTTCTTTTTCTTTTCTTCCATGCTGCTTTTTCCACCGACTGACCCGGAGGACTAGTGGTGCCAAAGACACAGTTCGTGTGAGAGGTTGACCTCTGCCGCGGTAACTAAAACGGTGGATTCCCGCTTTTGTGGCTGTGGTTTCACTCGGCGCTAATGAGGTACACCTACTCCTCAAACAAACCTCGGCTATTTTCGGGCTAATGAAAGAGAGAAGAGGGGTGGAACGGGCATGCAAATGTGTTTGCAGTTCAGTGGAACACCAGTGTCATTCCTTTGTCGAGAGGGACAAAGGGCAGAGAGAAATTTCTAATTTTCTGTCACTTTTGCATTTTTCAGAGAAATACAATGCTCTTGGTTTTCGCTAGCTGGTCGTATTTTTCTTGTAATTTCTTTCCTTTCCTTGGTAAAATTTAGATCTAAATGCGTTTAGTAAAAATTTATTTAATATTATATAAATGAATATTTGCACCGAATATAAGAAGGTATTAATTAATATTTAAAATGTTAATAACAAGAAATTTATCAAAAATAATTTTTCATTTGCAACAAAATGTTACTATATGAATATCAATTTTTAAAATTCTTCATGTGATTTGATATTCAGAGGTAACTTTTCCCGATTGAATATTAGGAATGTACCGATAAGCAAATTGGCTGACTACCGATTAATCATTAATCGGCTGCGCCGATTAATGATAAGAATGACTGTTTTTAATACTACCAATTTCACAATCACTGTTTTTCTCTCTTGTACAATTCCAAGTTCAGAAATAGTAAGTAATTTATTTCTGAGCGGAGATTTTTTTTCCATTTTCCTAGTTTACACAAAATAATTTTAATATTTTATTAAATTTCTTAGAACCAATTTTCATATTATTGTCAATAATATTACATTAACACATTGTTAATTATATTAATTGGACATAAAAGTTCCAAAAAAGGGGGTGAACACTCCAATTTAGAAGTACTTTTAATTTAAAACTTTAGTAATCAGTAGAAATTTAATTCAAGACTTTTATTCTTTGTGAAAATTACAGGTTACCTGAAAGCACTGTGCTAAAGGGAAAACTATCGCCTCATAAAAAATGTTGCAACATTGTCTATGTGTATAGTTATTCAAATTAGAAGAATTAATTTATTAAAAACTTTATGTTAACTGTGAGAATTATTATTACTGTTAATGAAATCATTCATCATAGTTTCTTAGGGAAGAATAATATTTAACTTTGAAGAATAATATTAAAAAGATATTTTTTAGCCGATTAAACGATCCAATTTTGCCGATTATAAATAATCGGCAATGTGGCCGATTAATCGGTTCATACCTAATAAATATTACTAGATATTTTGCCTTAAAAACAGAGGGAAATATTCTCCATTTCACATTGATCCACTACTCTTTTTTGCCCCACATTCCCCTACGTATTCAATTTGTTTTTATTTTTTAAATCTAAATGCGTTCAATATTTTCAGCCCACTTATTCCTTTCTAATGGGACAGGATAAATATTTTATTTTCTCATAAAAGGGAGAGGGAGATGTAGTCCTTAAAACTATTAAACGATATAAGAAATGAAACAATGAAGAACTTAAATTTCTACGAGGAAACCGAAGTTCAAGAAGAGGCAATGATTTGTAACGACTAAAAATATATAAATTTAGGCAATCCTATTAATTCGAAAATGAATATTTGAAACTTTCCGAAAAAAAAGAGAGATTTTCGTGGCAGTAAACGGTTGCTTTCGCTGCGTAATTGCTTTTTATTAATTGTAATCATTAAAAAAGAAACAGAAATAACTTAAAAAGTTCAAATGCAGATTAAAAATTATGGCTCGGATTTTTATTCAATAAATGGAAAAGATATTATCTACGACTGCGATAAAATCCCTCGTGGGAATTTTTTTATGCTCATCGTAACCCATTTTCTGTCATTCAAAATCGCTGATGTATTGCAAAGCTATCTATTTGTTTTGAAGTTATGTGAGAAAATGTTAATAGTAGACTATTTCTGTTTGGTAGAAAATGCCTTTTATGTTTCTTTTTTACATTGTCTTATTGCAAGAATTACACAGTCTAGTGCAAGAAGAATAGTATATAGAGCTTGAAAGCTTGAAATGCTTGTTACAAAATCTTTTATGGTTTATAAGAGCGAGCCTACATCAGATAACTAATCACCGTGTATTCTCAAATATCGCCAATGTATTCATTTATTTATTATTATTATTATTATTATTTATTTTTTTTTGTTGAAAATAAGATTCTTAAATTTATGTGCAGTTAATCAAAAAGGTATTGTATATGGAATGGCTAGAGCTGAGGGTGAAGTGGAATTATTTCTGAAATTTCAATGGTATCTTCGTTGAAAAGTAAGTTCGTTGGAGAGTAATACAGAAGATTTGAAAAATATCAATGAATACATGAAATTCTGATTTTTTTTTGAACTAGTGGGTATAAAAGGCTGGGAGGGGTCTGAAACTGGAAGGGTCCCGTTGCACGATCTCGGAAAGGGCTCCGTGAATGGATTTGAAGGCCATGAAGGCTGCTCTAATGCTGATAATTTTTTATCGAAAAATATTATGATAGGAAAAAAATAGTTGACATTTTAACGTGGAAAGGAATTAAAAGCAGATGTTAAAGCAAAAAGCTCTCATTAATTTGGTAAAGACGAGACAGCTAACAGTAAAAAAGTAAAATTAAATCATAGTTAATTTTAATTAAAGTGCTCTAAAGGGTAAAACGAAAGTGAAAGTTAGCGCACTAGAGCGTCTGTTTTATACTATAAATGTGTACGCGTCATAGCAATAAATTATATGTTCAACAATCTCCTTACTCATTGAAAAACAACAGAATTGTAACGATTTGTTCAAAAAAGTACTCTTTTACAAAATTGTTACAAAAAGTCAGCAGGCAAACTTTTCGTTTATTTAAGCCCATTTGTTTCCACTGTTTCAAACAAAAATTTCTTATAAATGATATGGAGCACTTGCAAGCAAAGGACTAGGCGCGGATCCAGAGGGGAGGGGGGGTCATGACCCTTCCCTTAAACGACCAAATATATGCCTAAAAATACATTTTTTGGAGGACTTCGAAATAATCTCCAAATACCTCCAGATTTCGCCCAAAAATTGCACTTTGACCCCTCTCTTTCCGAAAATGATCCTTTCATGAACCAGAAGCTGAATCCGCATTTGAAAAGGACTGTAAGTTCCTAAATTTTAGCTTTAAGACTTTTTTTTTTTTTTTTTTAAATACGCCATCCCTTTGTACATATTCAACAATGTTAAATTTAACAAATTACGGGATGACGCATGTGAAAAGTACGAAACAACCCACATGGGTAAACATTCAATTTGGTATATACATCAAAAAAATAATTTTGGTTAATAATAAATTAAAATAAAAAAATATAAGTAAAATATTTACATAATGGTAACGGAAAAATAAATAAATAAATAAATAAAACAAATGAAAAAAGTTTTTAAAGGAATAAATAATAAAATATATAAATAACATAAACTAAATGAAAAAGAAAAAAAATATATATATATAAATAATAAAACATTATAATTAAAGAAAAAGAAAAGAAATGTAGATAATTTAATAAATAAATAGCAGAAAGAACAAGAAAAAGGTGCAATTAATAGTATTGACGTTAAGAAAAAAAAATAAATAAAAATTATTCGAAAAGAAAATGCTCGTGGTCTATTAGAAAAGAAATAAGAGCAGTAATTTTCTTTTTTGCTGCAGGAAACGAATAATAGTTTTTTAAGTCTTGAGTCCAATTGCCTGTAGAACGAAGATGGAATGAAGAAGTATGAATACAATGCTGTATGTAATGTTGAGGATTTCCAGGTGCTTTACATCTGCAGAGATCAGTATTTCTTAGGTGGAATCTTTTTAGGTACGAATAGCTTTAAGACTAAGAACAAATGGTAGAATAAGCTCTCATCTAGTTTGAGGCAAGAGATGGTACTAGTAGCCCTGGTAGATGTTGTTCTACAGCATGCCTCGGAAAAACTTTTCGATGAAAACCTTCCTAGGGTTTCAACTTCGCACACATTTCACTCAAATTTTTAAAAAGTTCACTTACACCCTTTGCTTCTCACTGTCTCATATTTGGTGCCAATATGTCTCCATATCCATTAAGTGTCGCAGTTTTTGATTTTATTCCGCTGTAAAGTCCTTATGGGTCATTCCACGTCAAGTGATCCAAAATCTGAGAAAAATTTTACCTTACATTTTTGTATTTCTTTCACATTTGGCTCATCAATTGTACCCCTTGAGGTAATCAAAAGTCTCAATTTTTGGATTTTTATCTCTATTATTTTTTCATTTATGAGACTTTGAACTTTGGAAAAACCCTCGTTTTTCCATGGATAAGGGTACATAAAAGGGACCATAACTCGACACCAAATATAGATAGAACAATTTGGTAAATGGCATTTTAAAGTACGTTAGTTGCCGCTTAATCTGATGTGCAACATGACTAATTTGATAAAAATTTTCATTTTCAAAAAATGAAATTTAAATTTCAAATTTAAATTTCTCAAAAAACATATAATTTATTTTTTTGAAAAAATTCTCAAAAATTCTTGTGTATTTCATCTATGTTTGTACAAATTTTTAGATTGGGATCTCAATGGGATCATATTTTTTTGAATTTTTGAATAAAACTGTATGGGAAAAAATGATATTTTTTAGATTCTATTTATTTAAATACTAAGTTCTCTTGCTCGTGATGGTCTAAAAAGTAGTAAACAAACATGAATATGTTTAAAGTGAGCTGGCATGAGCTTATAGATTTGTCAGGTTCACCCCCCTACCCCTTTCTTCCCCGCACAACCACTCTTTTTTAATTCAAAACTGTTCAAAATGTTTAAAAAAAACAAAAACTCTTTGATACAAAATGAATAGTAAACTTATTTAAAGTGGGGAAATGGGTTTCCTTATAACTAGGCGAAGTATCCCCCTCCAAATATACCATTCACACTATACTAATATGACGTCTAACCTGGGGATTGAGTTGAGGATTATTTTCAAACCAAGGTATATATATTGTTTTTCAGACGAAGTGTTTCTTTTAGATCCGAACTTCAAAGTGTACTTCCATTCAATATCTGAAATTTAACTCTATGATTCATTTCATCTTCTACTCCAGCACCAATCTTCAATTTTGAAGGGAGAAAATAAATGGGTCGCCCCAATATCATAGCAAACAGCAAAATAGCACTGTTTCGCCTTGTTCTCATCGTTTTTTCTGTTCTTTTCGCACAAAACTGAAAATAAATCAAAATATCAGATCATATGTCTGTGTCCCCATAACTATCTTTCCACATTATCTAGTGTGCAGCTGTTATTTAATTTTTTTAATCGTTTGTGTTCTTTTTCATTTTGTTGTAAAGGAAAGTGATGCAGCAAGATATATCTATATATATATATATTAAACAAACACTGCTTTTTTGAGCACAACCTCACATGTTGTTTAACTTCTTTACAGATTGCTCCCCCCCCCCTTACCCTACCTTTCCACTCCAAACTTTTATTTTTTTTATCATCCCGCCTAGCCCATTTCAAAGCCTTAGTCTCTACTGTTTCTGGTAGTGTTGTCTGTTCTGTTTGTTACTCTTTCCTATTAGCTCATGAGCTTTGTCCAATAAGAGAAAGGAAAGGCAGTGATGGGGACTGACATATAACGTGACACCTTAATTTCTTTTCAGTTTTGTGTAAAAATAATGGGAAAACATTATGAGAACAAGGGGAAACAGTGCTATTTTGCTGTTTGCTATGATCTTGGGGCGACCCATTTATTCCCTCCCTTCAAAATTGAAGATTGGTGCTGGGGAGGGGATGAAATGAACCATAAGTTTAAATTCAGATTTTGAATGGAAGTACACTTTGTGAAGTTCGGATTGAAAACGAAACACTTCGTCTGAAAAACAATATATACCTAGGGGAAAATAATCCTCAAATCAATCCCCAGGTGAGACGTCATATTAGTATAGCGTTAATGGTATATTTGGGGTGGGGAAGGGTTGTACTTTGCGCTTGTTATAAGGAAGCCCATTTATCAACTTTAAACAAGTTTACTGTTCATTTTGTATCAAAGAAGCTTTTTTTTAGCATTTTAAACAGTTTTGGGGGGAAAATGGTTGGGTCAGGAAGGAAGGGAGGGGAGCTGACCAATCTACAAGTTAATGCTAGCTCACTTACCTAGAGTAAAAATAATAGTCAATTCAATCCCCAGGTTAGACGTCATAATAGTACAGCGTTAATGGTATATTGTGGGTGGAGGAGGGGGATACTTCGTCTAGTTATAAGGAAGCTCATTTACCAACTTTAAAAAAGTTTAGTATTCATTTTGTATCAAAGAGTTTTTTTTTTAAACATTTTGAACAGTTTTGAATTACAAAAGAGGTGTTCTGCGGGGAGGAAGAGGGGAGGGGTGGAACCTGACAAATCTATAAGCTCATGCTAGCTCACTTTAAACATATTCATGTTTGTTCACTACTTTTTAGACCATCACAAGCAAGAGAACTTAGTATTTAAATAAATAGAATCTAAAAAATATCATTTTTTTCCTATACAGTTTTATTCAAAAATTCAAAAAAATATGATCCCATTGAGATCCTAATCTAAAAATTTGTACAAACATAGTTGAAATACATAAGAATTTTTGAGAATTTTTTCAAAAAAATTAATTATATGTTTTTTGAGAAATTTAAATTTGAAATTTAAATTTTATTTTTTGAATATGAAAATTTTTTTCAAATTAGTCATGTTGCATATCAGATTAAGCGGCAACTAACGTACTTTAAAATGCCATTTACCAAATCGTTCTATCTATATTTGGTGCCGAGTTATGGTCCCTTTTATGTACCCTTATCCATGGAAAAACGAGGGTTTTTCCAAAGTTCAAAGTCTCATAAATGAAAAAATAATAGAGATAAAAATCCAAAAATTGAGACTTTTGATTACCTTAAGGGGTACAATTGATGAGCCAAATGTGAAAGAAATACAAAAATGTAAGGTAAAAAACGTTGGATCACTTGACATGGAATGACTCTTATGCACTATCTATCTTCAGCAGGATTTGGAAAAACTTTTCAACGAAAATCTACCTAGGGTTTGAGCTTTCACTCAAGTGCTGAAAAAAGTTCACCTTATATCCCTTTGCTTCTCAATGCTTCACGTCTGGTATCAATGTGTCTCTATCTCCATTAAAGGTTACAAACTTTGATTTATTCCTCAGGTAATTCAATTTCAGGACGGCTAAGTGAGAGATCGTGACAAATTACCCGAAATCTGATAGAAAAAAAACCGAAACAAACCGGTACAGCAGAGTTCGTCTGCGTTTCGCTGAGCAAGTACAATAAAGCTAGTGGACCGTGCCCTGCAAAAATTTGAACTTCGCCAAGACCTTTTTCCTCAACATCGTAAAGATATCCGGTGCCGATTGTCCGACAAAGCCAGGAATATCTTCTCCCTAATGGATTCCAACACACGAAATAAACTGAACTAAACTGTTATCTTCCTGCGGGGCCTCTTGGACACATTGTTTATTTCCAATGTCTTGAGACGGGGATTTTCTTTTCTTGCTGTTATTGAATACCGTTGCACAACACAGGAAACGAGATATGGGATTCAATAAGCTCCTTCCGTATTGTTCCGCAGAGGAGGGGGTTATGATTGTAACGACTAATCTCTTCACCTGCTGACCAAGGTTAGAGCGAAGTAACAAAATAAAGAAGAGCCGGAAAAAAATAAGGTTAGGGAGAAGGAGGAAGGGAATTTGATCTAGAAAAAGCGTGGGGTAAGCTAGAGTGGGGTAAACGAAACAGGTTCCATGGGTGCTTTCTTTGATGCTCGCTTCCCCGTGGGCCGTTGTGGATGGTTCTTGTTATGGGTTTTGGCAAAGTCCTTGGGCGAAGCGGTCATGAGGTGAATAATGGGGATTGCTCCTCAACCCTTTCCCACAGTTCCGACTGATCTTACCCAAAGATCACGGTTCCTCAAATGCTACCAAATACGAGGAAGATAATTTAATTACTATTTGTTTCTCCTCGCAAATTATTAAAAATGTTTTTAGACTAAGCTAAGTCGTGACCAGTGTAAACGCAATCTGCTATGGGAATTATTTTCTTTTCATTTGCTTTTTCAACATAATTACAGTTCGAAGTAGTATTGAACTTTTAAATTAGACGAATAAACTGCAGTTTATTGCGGCAAATTTTTCTTTTAATGTACCTTTACTGCTCTTGAAAATGAACTATTTATCCATTTTTATTTTCTACAACATATTTTTGTTTCTAGTAAATAGTGTCCATCTTTAGCCATCTTTTAATATTACATGTCTTTTAATTTCAATATGTTGGTTAATATCCTCGCCTTATCTATTATTTTACCTCGTCATCTCAATTCTGCTATAAATAATCAAATACGAATAGTTAAAATAATATGTTTTAAGGGCATTTCTGTATGAAGTTGAGAGACCTCAAATTAACACTTCTATAGTTGTAGCATAGAGTTTTGAAAAGATCAGCATTTTTTTATGATCCTGAAAATCACCAAACCTAACACTGAATGTATACTCAAAATAGGTGTAAAATTTTCTCCATATATCATTGGAAAATTATTAAATTTGGGTTGATACTTTCAGTATTAAATTTAATGTTTTATTCTTTTTTCTCCAAAGTAGAGAGAAAGAAACTGAAGTTTCATCATAAAAGAATGTAGATGGTCTATACTGGTTTAGGAAACTTTTTTTGTACTATCTTAAATTTAAACTACTTAAATGCCGGATACTAAGAGATGGCATAGCTAAATTCATTTGCTATTCTTCATTCCTAAGTAGCAAGTTCTCATTGCTTTCCTTCCAGACATTTTAAAAAACTTAATCTCTAAAATTCTAAAATCTTATGACTATTTTTCCTTTGGACAGCTATTGCACATTTCAATGAAAGAGTAACTTGCTATGCTCTCCTCTTTCACCTGGAAAAAGTTCACAAAACATTTAGAGCTCTAATTCGTAGTTTGTTAATACAGTGAACTCTTCAGCATCACCAGCAGAGAAAGTCTCATTCTTTGGCAAGGAGTTTGTGATGAAAAATTCGATGATACTTTTGAAGTTTTTTTCCCAAATTATTTTCAAGTAATGTAACAAAAACAATTTAAGGATCTTCATTTGTGCAACCATACCTGAATTTTGTCCAATCTGGTTTCTTAATTTTACTTGCAGCGTTAACTTTTTTTAAAAAATTTCATCACCCCGTCACAGCTTTCGTTCGATGTCCGAAGCTAACGCTAAGTATACTTTAAAATATTGTATTAAAGACAATTTATAAGCCAGCCTCTTGACACTTAATTGTTATGATAGCATTGTATTTATCAGTTCAAGGGTTTTAGTTTTTATCAATATTTTTGAGATCGACATTTTCCCCTCAGTTTTGGATTTTTTTTTAAAAAGTTTTCTCGTGCCACTGTTGCAGCTCTGCCGCGTCACATTGTGCCACGCGTGCCGCGGGTTGGCCACCACTGATATAAGTGAGTGACATAATACAACACAGGGGTGCCCATCCCCCCCAAGCTTAATGGCGCATATTCCCCCCCCCCTAAATTTTCACAACCCTCTTGTGCTTTTTATTTTTATTTTTACCTCTCTTTTTTATTTTATTTATTTTTTTAAATATTGTTATTTTTCTTAATATTTATTTAGTTTTTTAAATATTATTAATTTATTCTTTTATTTATTTATTTATTTATTTTTGATTACTTTTTTAAAAGTACTAATTATGCGTAGAACAGAATCGCTTTTTTTTTCTCTTCTAGACATTCCAAGCACACACACACACAAAATAAATAAATAAATAATAATAATAGTAATAAAGAAATAAAAGAACTAATTTAAATTGAAAATATTAATTAATGAATAATTTTTATTAAAAAAATCAGTAAATAATTTAAATAAATAAGTAAATAAATAAATTAGTTTTAAAAAATCCCCCCCCCCAAAAATTTTGATGGCGCATCTTGCGCCATAATCCCCCCTGTGGGCACCCCTGATACAACAAATCTCACAAATAAACTAATAATATAAAAATAATAAGAATGATAATTATAATCATGGTAACTTTCTGGTAAATGCTTGGCACATCTTTTACACTGAAGAAGTGGCTACAGTGTTCTTGAAGGTAAATGAGGGTACATGATATATCTTTCTATCAAACATGGTAGTAACGAGAAAATTGGTCTTATCCAGTAAACCCCCTTCTCCCCCTCCCCCTCGTATAAGGCTACCGAGGCCTGCACGGTGGGAACGGAATAAGAATGTCGACTATCTTATTACAACCTGAATCCGTGATACAAATTCAACCTACAACGCAATAAAACGTTTAGTGCCGCTGAAAAAACAAACCAAAAGTAAGAAGTTGCTCAGACGAACAGTAACAATTAAAACGCAGCCCTTAGAAAAAAAATCAAGTTTTTGCCAGTGTAAAATCAAAACCAAATATAAATACCAAGAAACTTAAAAGTATTCTTCATTTTGGCAACGTTCGTGGTACTCAGATTGACATTGCCCAAGGACCACGTGATAGTCAAGCCCTAAGAGAATCACTGGTTTTGCACGCATCATTACTTGGGAACCGATGACAGACATCAATCAGCTCTTAGCTGCTGATACGGTTTTGTTTGCCATCAGTAGCTTAACAAGATAAATCGTTTTAATTCCAACAAACACAAGACTCCATAGACCTCCTTCAGAAAATGAAGGTCACGGCAATATCGAAATTGAGACCCTAGAGCTAGTGCAAAACGTTATCACGTGCGAGAGAGGCTGCTAAACAATGCAAATCCCTCTGAGTTTGCATGCTATTGCCATGACCTTGAAAGAGAAAAACCACCCACGACTTACACCTGAAGGTTTATTTTCGAAGATTGAAGATAGAACAACATACAGCGGTGCGTTTAATGGAGCATGCTTGGCTTCTGAAGGGTGCACCGGACCGTAGATGCGCGACCCAGTCCGCAGGAGGCGCCTTAATCGCAGAACAAAAGAAATCCGAAGATTATTTGGGTGTCTTCTTCCTTTGTTTTCAGGTCGGAATCGGAACTGGAGAAGCCGCCACGCATGCCCATAGATCACGCGATTCGAATAAAATGTGCACCACTGATGGACGATCGATATTGAAGTCACTGGGATAAAAGGTGAAGAGTCGGGGTCTGGACACTTTTTTTTCTGAGATATTTCCATTCTTGGGTGCAATTATGTATGCACGCGATGGCTGGGATTGACCTTGGGAAACAATGTCACTGGAGTAAGGAATTACATGGGGAAGTATATGACAATGCTAGGTATTTGACAAATCTCATTCTCAATATTTATTGCAACCACTGACCGATATATCTTGGATTATTGATTTTGTACGGTCCGTTAATGGAGATAAGATTTTTTTTCTCTCTGAATCGAGAGGGCTAATTTTACTTCAAAGGAGCGCACATACAGATAAGAAAAAAATTATTTTATGACTTTTTTTTTAACGGGGAAGTGCTAAGATTTTTTTTTTTGAGAGGTAACCTAAGATGGTAGCGCAGAACTTAATTAAAGAAAACGGAAAATATGTAAGTTCATAATAAGAAGTGTCACAGTTAGTATTTTATAACTTTGCTATAACTTGAAAAAATTCAGTCGAAAAAAAATATTTAAAATTAAAAAGAGAAATATTTTTTGCTTGAGACTTCATACATAAAATGTCCTCGCTGACAAGAGTTAGACATATTTCCTCAAGAGGTATAGTTTCCCAAAGAATCTTGGTAACTATTATGTTAAAAAAAAAAATCCCAAGCATTGAGTCACAATGAATCTTGACTAGACAGGAAAGGGATTTTGTTTTAAGATGGTTCCAGCAGGACTCTTTCCGATTACTAAGAACCTGACAGTCCAATGCATTTTTCAATTCGAAGAATTGATGCGACCAAAGCATTGGATTGTTTTGGATAAAATATACTTATTAGAGGCACAAAAAATGTTTCTCGAAATACAATCAGGGCCCGATTAACCTCTGATAGGGGAAGCTCAGCCTCATTTCAGGGACCTCTACTTTCGGCTAGAAAATTTTTTCTAAAAATCATTCTGCAAAATACAGATTAAAGTTGATTACTTCTCCTCCTACTCCCCCTGCATTTCCTTTCCAAACTCACAGAAATTTGTACATCAGCAACTGAGGGGGGTTTGTTGTTGAATCAGATTTATCACTTCCCAAAATTACCATAAAAGTACCGTAAAGTCGGGTTACTTGAGCCCATTACAGTAAAATGATAAAATCTAGGTTTGGTACTTATTAGTTGAAGACTTGCACGTAGTTCCTCGTTTCTCCGCAAGGTAGAAGCACTCTGCAATATCTAACGCTAGTACCAAACCCAGATTTTATCATTTTACTGTGGGCTCAAGTAACCTCCTTGTGGGTCCAAGTAACCCAACTTTACGGTACATTGAAACACAATTAAAATTTTATTTTATTAAACTAGCTCTCTTTAAGGCTGAATATAAAAGGAAATTGGAATTTAAAATTGGAATTTTTAAGCAGTTATTCAATCATTTTTGGGCCCTGTGAAAATTCTAAGGGGAAGCTCAAGCTTCCCGAGCCTTTTGGGTAATCAGGCCCTGAATACAATGTGATGCTGGGTATCTTAAGAGGTTTCGCCTCACGTTCATGTCACGTTTCTGTTTCGGTTCACGTTCCTTGCATGGGATACGGAACCGAAGTGCGTAGAATCCGACTTTTCAGACTCTATGCAATCAATATTGTTTGCGAAAATAATAAGCAATAGAGCTTCATGAATAAAATAATCAACTATAGTATGTGCGGGAGGAGGACATTTTGTTTGAGATACCACTGAATTTCATTTAGTCAATAGATTAACAAAGTTACAACTAGTATACTCGTCGTAAGACTCATAAAAAGTCAATGGACTACTACTTACCATCCACACAGTTGCTCTCCAAGTAGTCAATACTGTCACTGGCTGCTACAAAATGTTTTACGGAAGCCGTATGGGTCAGGGATGTGCGGTCCTTGTCGTTCAAGAAACATTCCCCAGTCAGACGATTGTAGTTGGCCGATCGGCAGCTAAACTGTGCCTCGTTCAGACAGAGTTCCATGCAGGCTTCACGGGACATAACAATGGCAGAGCTTCGCGAAAAATCCTTTAACTCGTAATCAGTCACTCGCTCGAACATCCAGTCACGATTGCAACGCTTGCTTCCTGCAAAAGAGGAATGAACACCATGAATTTGCTTTTTTGCTGAAAGTAAAATCAATGTCAGTTAAACAAGGGAAGATTAGATAGATAGATAGATAAGCAGGTTGATCAAATGTAAGTATGATCATTATCGTTAATTCACTCATTCACTGTTGGGTAAATGCATGTTATAAATTTTACCATATGTCATCAATTGTTCCTTAACTTTTCAGCTCATTTCAGACCACTCTCTTAACTCACCAAGGTTATTTTTAAAAACCGACAACTCCTGCAGCGTTTTATGCCACCATAATACCTTCGCAAGATTATAGAAGTTTATTTGACGTGTTTCGCTCGTTTAAATTATACTATCATCTCAGTCATTATGGTAAGAGATGTTAGAGAGACATTTTAGAGATTATTAACTGAAAATAAACAAATTTAGCCGTCAACAGCCATAAGACAAGAGACAATTTGGAAACTGGTAGGTATTGGAGATGTATTTGGTAAATTATTATTTGAAATCAAGAAATTTTAGTATTTAGAGGAGGATATGGTAAACTTAAAAAATTGCATACACCTTTGAGAAATTACTAACACAAGATAAATATTTTATATACATAGACTTCTGAGGCCAATACGGTTAGAGAAATTTGATGCGCATTTAAGTAATTACTAAAGGAAAGCAAACATTTTCTGTCATTTTAGGTCACTGAAGTAGGAGACATTAGAAAATCATTTGAGAAATAGCCGACTGCAAATGAAAAACATTAGCTCTCTAAGGATATTTCGATAAGAAAAGTTAAGACGAACATGTGAGAAGTTACTAATTTAAAATAAAATTTTCCAATTTTTCACGTGATAGCTGTAGTAAGAGCAGCATAAAGGAACACAGAAAGTATATATTAATAAATAGCCTGTAATGCAAGTATTATTATGGTTAAAGAAAGGGAGAGACTTTCGAGAAAATTCCCATTGAAAAGTGAAACTTTGCAATGCTTTGTATATTTTGATTGCAATCGATGAATTTTAGAACAAATAAACCTATTTAGTAAACCTATATGATGCAGTCCATAGTTGTTGCTTAAATGTTTAGTGAGAATTTTTATCTATAAAAGCATGAATAAGAAGTAAATAAAGGTTGTAGAGGCTTTAAATTTTAGCAGCCGTAGACAATAAATTTTAATAAAACTTTTCTTAATCTTTAAACTAATTTACATTTAATTACCATTTTAAATTTCGTTGATCATGAAAAAGTATTTCTTTGTATGCTTCTTTTCACAGTACAATTTAATCTAAAAATCTTTTCGCGTTTTGTGACCATTATAAATAAAGGATATTAGGTTCAAAACTCCCATAAAAAGGATGAGACAAAAAGTGTGAAAAGTTTTCACTGAGTGCCGTTCTTCTCAGTCAATGTCCTCAAACAAAACGGTTCTCTCAAACTCTTTAATGGCGTGCTAATGCATGCTGTTAAAGAGTTTGAGAGAATCGTGCATTTCGGTACAGGCTGCATAATTTTATGATGTCATTTTAAAAGAAACGAAAACTTTTCAGAAAAATGCAGCATACATTCAACTCGTACAGCCTTCCTTCAAACGCTCATAAGTTTCAGCAAAAGAGAATAAAAACCGAGACTTCAGGCTCCTTTTGTCGGCTACCATGTAACAATTCTGGGCACTCTGTTTTCAATAAATAAATAAAGGAATTCAAGATGCGCCAAAAGAAATGAATACTAATTCTGGTGTTCAGACAATGGAAATGTGCTAAAATCTTTTCAAGACCACTAAGTATAGGGTATAGAAAAACGACTTGAATGGGATTTATCGGGGCGTGAATTGGGTTATTTGAGTGGAAAGCTGCCGTGCGAGATACATTATTGGAAAGAAAATGCTCTACATTAAAGGAACACTTCAAAGCGATTTCAGTCGAACCTCGATTCCATACCACTTTGATTTCATCACTCGCACAGCGAAAAATAAACTGTTGTTTTTACAGTATAATACTGGCAGCAAAGTTTCCAGTTTAAAACTGTAAAATACACAGTAAAAAACTGCAAAATTAAGAATTTTACTGTTTATTACTGCAAAGCAGCAGTTTTACGATTATATGTTACCGCAATTTTAGTTTATTACCAAGAAATTAGCTGCATTATACTGTAAGAAGAACAGATAACAGAGGTTCTAGTTTGAAACTAAAATACACAGTAATAAACTAAAATTTGCACTTTTACAGTTTATTGCTGTAAAATTAGCAATTTTACAATTTGTTACTGTAAAATTAGCTTTTTTTTACAGTTTGTTACTATAAAATTAGCTGTATTACACTATAAAAACAACATTAATTTTTTACAGTGCGTTACGTTATGAACTTTCAATGCCACCACAATTTGATGAAAATTTGAACGTGAAGATAGAGTTTCGTTTCAGTACTAGAGCTCTTACTTGACGCTACGCATTTTAATAGTTTAAGGCCACTATCTTTCACCCAAAGAGTATTTGTAAACCCTAGATTATTAGCTTTTTTATCCGCAATGTAGAAATCGACTATCTATATGAAGAGAAATGCAGTGGACATATTAGGGGGAAGTGTATGTAAAAGGCTTTTTTTTTTGCCGCATCAAGAATTTTGCCGAAATTAAACTACGCCTTTAAATTGGCACGCTAGACTAAAATGCTTGCCAAACGAAAGTAGTCAAAACTGCTTTCATGGGGACAGCTAAAAAATAATCTTTAAGTGCGCTCTAGTTTTCATTGTTATTTTATTCTTTCATGCCTCCTCTTAGACAGCATGAGCTTGTTCAATGACATGGGAAAAATCTTGCTATTTCTCCCTCGCTGTATGGTCGCGGAGAGTGTAAAGAGTTGGTGGATGGAACTTCAAAAGTGGTACAGCTTATCATATTTCAATGTATATTTGCAGTTCGGATGTTCGAAATGTCTCTATGAATAAATGCCCGCCACTGAAGAAAAGCAAGTTCACTGCCCATTGACCACGTGCTCATTTTTCAATACTTTACTCTCATTTTGCGACAAAGCTCTATGTCCGTCCTTGCAGCCAGACACAAAAGGATTTCCATGCCATCACCTTCACCCATTCCTGAATCCGTTTTTAACTCTGCTTGATCTTCCGTGACACGACAACACGTGAACTTTCACATTATCAGCATGTCCGGCAACATGTTTCCGTAACTACTCTGTATCTCTCGTCCGTTGTCAAGGGAACAATGAAAATTCGGTTCATTCACCGCATCTGAATTCAAATTCTTGTTGTTGGACAGAAACTGAGTTTTTCCCGCGAAATGTAAATTGATGCGTCAAACAGGTAGCTAGACTAGAACGGGGGGCAGGACTAGAACTTCCCTGCTTATATCTTCTTGTCCATCCTGCTGTCCTTTCTGTGGCATTATACTCAATTGAACTGGGAAGAAATATTTTTTTAACCAGTTAAACCAAATTTTAAATCATCAAACAGCATCAACTATTTTAAAAACAATTTTTTTGTAAGGAAGTGCCCTTGTACCCAGCGTAGCGAATAATATTTATAGCCGAATTTGCAGTCATAATCCCCCTTAAGATGGTCAAAAAAGAGAAAAATTGCTGCATAAGACCAGCTACAACAAGGCCTCGTTTCCAACGTTATTCGGAATAGCTCTTCTGCAGATGAACAAGTGTTTACATATGCAGATTTTTGTGACAGGTCTTTTTTTCTCCCGAGTGACTTGTGTAACGATATCCATGGACATTGTTTTCTTTTGAGTCTTTCGTCTAAATTCACGGGATAATGAGGATAATGCAGCGCTTGAATTTGCCATCTCTCTTTCTTTTATTTAAAAAACTCTTCGCGGATAATTTACTCCATTCTTTCTAGACGTTCTAAGTGGATTATAACTATAGCTTTCGCTGTAAATATAACTTAGACGGGTACTATCAACACTGAATTTCTAAAAGGCAACAAGTATCTTGTGCAATCATTTATCATTCTTAAGGTAGTATAAGTTGGTCTCTATCCAGTCTTTATTGTAACAAACCATTCAAATATTTTTGTCATCTCAGGGGTCAGTCCAGGATATTTGACCAAGCTCCTGTTTTTGGAATTTTGTGAGAAATAGTTTGGACTTTGTGAAAACTAATTCGTAATTTTGGGAAAAATAGTTACGGCAAGGAGTATTCCCGATCGTTCCGTAAACTCAGATTTCTGTGAAGAGTCAGTTTTCGAGTGTGGGATTTTTGTGAAAGTTCCATTTTTGAGTGAGTTCCATTTCTGAATTTGTGAAGGGTCCTTTTTTGAGTGACTGAATTTTGTTAAAGGTCCTTTAACGGACCTAAATTCTCTCTAGATTGACCAGTGGCGTAACTACTCGTTGGTTTCAGGGGAGGGGGGTTATATTCAAAATAGTCACGAGGTTAAAAAAACAGCGGAGGGGGGTGGCAACCCCTTTTTTCTACACTTTGTATGTATGTATATATGTATATATATATATATAGTACGCACTTGAAAATGCGTAAAACTTCCGGAATTATAACCTCTGACAGTAGAATTGTGCTGTAGCCTTAAGAAATATATTACTGCAGAAAAATGGAAGGGGGTCCGGGGGTTCGCCCCCGGAATTTTTCACAAATTGTACCTCTAAAAACTCCATTCTAGACTATCTTGGTGATTTTCGAGGAGAGGATGTTCGATCTCTTCCTCAGTCAGTAAAACACGATTGCAGGCCATTTTTAATAATGTGAAAGAAAATGACAGGATGCAGAAATTCTTCCAAGCGATTTTTTCGAAATTTAAGTTCCAAAGACGCAATTTCAGACGAGTTTCGATCATAATGGGGGGTTTGGAGGCCTACCTCCGGAAATTTTTGACATTTATTTCCTAAAAAAGACAACCTTTAACTGTTTTGGGAAGAGGATGGGGTGGCAATGAAGTCTGTAACACTATGATATTCGCGGAAGAATCGTACCTTTTCGTTGTAGGAGTTTTTATATTTTTTCATCTCATATTTGCATCTTTTGGACCAACGTTTCGGGGGGGGGGGGGGGTTGTCCCCAAAACACCCCCCATAGGTGCGCCACTGAGATTGACCCCTGCATCTTACTCCATAGTACAGGCGCTGACTTCATTGGAGCACATGCCCTCATGCCTGGAGCTTGTCAAAGAGAGGATACATTTAAAGGATTTTTTTTTTTGGGGGGGGGGGGGGCTTATTTCTGACTATTTCATACTTCTCTATTCAAATTACTCAAGAACAGGCAAACTTTGAACAGCTAGATTAGTTGTTTGGAATACATAAAGAAGTCCGAAGAACATCTATGACCCATACTCCCACATCTCTTTCTGAACCCATTTTAATGACTTTTCATCCTAAAGCTCACACTTCTTTGCATTGAAAAGTGGTTACTTGTAACCCCAAAGCATGTGTCTGCAGCTAATTGCAGTATTTCTGCCTTTAAACGTTGGATTACCCTATTTTTGCCATTTTACGTTGTTTCTCTCTGACATAAGAAAATAATGTTTTTTAGCTTAGAACATTTTTATCAAAGCGCGTTTAAACGAATTATAATTTTTACAAATGCCTGTCTGTAAGAAAGTATTGTTAATTTTAAGTAATTAAAGTATTTAAAAATAAGTAACTTAACAAAACTAAAAGATGTTGACAATTTGATGTAAAATTTGAAAAAAAGAAAAAAACTCATGTTTGGTAGTGACATTAAAAAAATCAATTTGTACCGTAACCCAAATAAATTTGAAATTCTTTTTTAAAAAAAATACCATAACTTTAACGGAAATGGGTGCAATAAATTGGCCAACACTATATAAACAGATGTGTGATTATGTGCATGGTAGTTAATAATGAAGAAACATAAATTGTTAGCTTCGTTATTAATTAATGTTAAACATATCCATTAAAACTCTTGCGCATGCGTAACTAACTGGATTAAACGAGTTAGGGGGGACATATTCAATAAGTAATCAACGTACCGAGTAAACAGACTTTGTGGGCATAAATGGTGAACACTGGGAACTGTGATGCCGTCAGGGATGAAGGCCTTTGGACAGCGCTTGAGCTGAAAAGAACGCATAGTCCAGTTTCATAATTGATCGACTGGCAAGTGGCGTTTTCGTTGCACATTGCCAGGCAGTCGGTCAACTTCAGGGTTCCTTGGACTGGTTTCATGGTATCTTCACTGGATGCCGAAAACATGTATCCGGTAATGAGCTCGAATGTTATGAAGCCATTGCTGCATCCTAGAGAAAAAAAAAAGAAAGTTATAAAAGCATTAGTAAGGTTAAAAGTTATGTTTCAAAACACATCTGGACATCTGGTGAATTACAATTAATCGTCTAGCTATCAACCACAATTCTGAGGACATATCAAATTTCACCATTTTTCTGTTACTCAGACCCAAAGTCCAAAAATGGCGATTTTCACTTTATTACTGTTAGTTTTAATTACGGTTTCTTTGTTTCAAAGAAAACTGAGAGTAGTGTCATTCATCTTTTAGAGTTTTCTTTATTACACTAGTTTTTTTTACCGTATCTAAATTTTAATTTCAATTCCGTTTGCATTTTCAGCCTCGCCCTTTTTATAATTAAAGTGAAAAAGAGAAAGAAAAAGGGAAATTAATTTGGCGCTGTTCTCGGAAACAAAAGTTGATAGTTCAAAATTGTTACAATTTTTCCGTAAGTTCCATCGTATCTAGAGCTTTTACTAGTGCTCTAGAAATTATGTCTCCAACTATGCAAACCTAAACCACATTACTAAAAATTTCCATCTGCGTTAAGCACTGACTCAATTCCGTGAAATATCAGGTAATAGTTTAGATTGCATCATAAATGTTTATACCTAAATTGCAATTAAAAAAGAAAGCTCGTGTCGTCCATGTTTTTAACCCCTTCTGTGAGCTTTCCGTAAGTCTTCCTATAGAATCCGAAAGAATGAATAATAAAATATTATAAGACAAAAGAAATCAAATTTAAATAAATCGAAAAGCATTAAAAATAATCATTAATATTCATTAAAATTAATTACATTATTCCATCGCGATAAGATCTATGTCTTCTCTCTACCGAGACAAGAGGTCAACAATCGGTCACAACCAAGTAAGGGAGAGGACACACAATCAAGCACACCTCATTATTGTTCACTTCATACGATTGCTATCTATATTATGAAAGTCAACATCTTATATTTGGTTACTGATTGAATACAAAAAAAAAACTGAAGTTAAATGTTAAGACTTTTAAGAGATAAACGGCGAACTGTCTTTGAGGCTTTGCTACGAAATTCTGAGTTGACCTCCGGGGCGGATACAAGGGAGAGGCGATGGGGAGATGATTGGGCTTGAGCCCCCTCCCCCCACATCAGTAAATTTTAAATATTGAAGTTTAAAAAACTTCACTTTAGAAGAATTTTAATGATGTTGAAGAAGGGAAGTTTGGGCTCTCCCCTGAAATGTTTCGGAATTGAAATTCGAAAACTACACTATTAAAACTACAGGTTCATGTGGCACCTTTAAGGGTGAAAAGTTGTATCACCAGCGGAACCCCCTAAAGGGTGCCTATTGACTCTCTATGTTACCCTTGAAGGTGATATTAGGCTCCCTATGGCACCTTTAGGTGCCATCGGTCACCTATTAGGTGCCATCGGTCACCTATTAGGGGCCATAAGACACCCATAGGGTGCCACTTGACACCATATGGTACCTTCAAGGGTGCTGTAGGGAGTCAAGTAGTACAGTTCAGGGGGTGCCGCTGGTGCTACAACTTTTCACCCTTAAAGGTGCCACATGCAACCTGTAGTTTTAACAGGGTATATGATCAGCATTTGTAAACCAGTATACATAGCAAAAAGTACGTAATAAAATCTTTTGCCCCTCTTTTGACATATTTATGGACCTGCCCTTGGTTGACTTGTGGTTATTTTTCCAGTTTTATTGCTGTCTTTCCATTAGGTTTGATTTTCATAATGTTGTGTAAAAAATATTTTGAGTTTTCGCTCAGAGGCGCATGCCCTGCTTTTGATAACACACGAGAACGTCGCAAAAATTTATTATTTAACTCTTATTTTAAAAGTTATGAACTAAGGTCATGGAGAGGCCAGCTCTCTCCATGGATTTAGTTCATCACTCTGAAAGACGGGAGGTTACGGATGTTCATGATGGGAGGGCCTTAGTCCATCCCTTTTAAAAATGAGAGGTTACGGATGGTCACCCTGACTTCCCCAAAATTCCCTTATTTGGTAAATTTTGCTGACATTTCGATAAATTTGAAGACAATGTTGCAGAATTCATTATTTTTTCTGTTGTGAAAAAAATTAAATTATTTTTAAATGACGCCTTTTCCTCCTGGCTTTTTTTTTTGGTCGGGACGCACCCAGCCCCCTCCCTCCCTCCAAAAAATACTATACCAAGGGCCCCTGACCTGTAAATCTGCCACTTTGAACACCGTGTCAGAAAAAAATACACATTTTCACTTCACATTCTGAAAGCCCAGACACATCCTCTAAACTCCTCAATAGCCTTTTCCTCAGTTGTAAAGTCAACGAGCCCAGATCTCTCCACTACAACACCTGTTTGCAGCACCCCATCACGTCTTCATTCCGTCACGATAATGGTAACATTACATCCCCACAATGGGCGAAGATCGATTTTAAGTACCGTTTTACATCCTCGTTACGTCGTGTCACGACTCTCGAATTACATGCAAAATGTTTTGTTGACGCACATCTTTCCGCATTAGTTGATTTTATCGTCTGTCTCCGAAATGAGCAGTTATTACCCGTTTTGAATTTCAAATGCTACTTGCGGCGAAATGGATAACAGGCCGGTTAGGTATTCTTTCACGAAATTTACTATGTTTGAGGGTTGTTAGTTTTGTTGTTATAAATCAAGGCGATGTTTTAATCAGTCGTACATTTACTGAAGGGATATTTCTCATTGCTGAGCATGCTAAAACAATTTTTAAATTATTCGAATAGCAGTGAGAACTGCAGACTAATGTTTCGGATCAAATTATTTCTAATGTTTCCTCTCTTAAGGTTCGGGATTATAAAAAACTTTCTTTTCAATGAAAAAAAACAGAGAGGAATTGGAATTTGTTACTTGAAATAGATGTTTTGTCAGTCAAAATTTCAGCCAGGTTAATACACCCATTCAATACATTTTAATTTGTTAAAAATCAATTTTTCCTTTTTTTTCCATACAACAAAAACACTGCTATAAAACACCGTTCCAAAATTTGCAGACATTTTTCATCTTCTAGCTCTGTTTGTTTTGTCTGGTGATATACCAAGTCTCTTTTACTTTTCGTGTAAAGAGAAGTATTCATTGGTATGAATGGTTCAATGGTCTCTACAATTTATCGCACAGTTTTTTCCCCTTTTAGGTTTACGTTATGCGCCTACTTTCCTGTGAATTTTCGCGCAAAATACCGCCCGCTCTCCCCGTCTGCCGAAAGTATATACCTTGACAGGCATTTCCGCAGCCCCTCGACATTTCTAGTTAGTAGTTAACTGGGACATCTCCCCGATAAATAAATCTCTATGGCATATGGAGCGGAAAAATACGTCAAATTTAGTACCTTGTATGGTACAGCGTGAAAACGCTCGTAATACCACCCATTCGTGCCTTTCTGTTTGAATATTTCTCGTTTTATTGCTTGGGCGGTTTCGCACATGGCTTGTTTTGATTGACTTTTTCTCGAGAAAATCCACCTGACTGAAAATTCAGGTTACTAAAGCCATGGGAAGGGAGTCTCGTCTCGGGGGATGCGCAGGCGAAGTTCATTAACACCACTCAGGCGTTTGAAGAGTTTTGGCTATAATTATCCAGGTCCAGACGAAAGGAGTTATGTCGTCGAATTCGAAACGCTGGTAGCTTTTTTTCACCTCGAAGCATCCGTTTAGTAAAGTGATTTGAAGTCATAATCAAATCAGATCAGCGGTTCTCAACCTGGGGGGCATAGAAGACGCCTCTCTAAGGGGAGAATTTCAAGGAAGCATGTGCGCCGGCAGAAAAATACATAGAGGGATGCACCCCAACTTAAAAAAATTTCTGAAAAAAATAGCAAAAAAAAAAAAAAAAGAAAAACTAAAATTATTAGCGAGGAAAAAAAAACTTTTTTTACGAAACAATTTAGCAGTAATTTTTTTTTTCCTGAAAAAATATTTTTAGCATCATTTAAAAACATCATTTCTTTAATAAAAAAAATATAAAACTGAGATGTTGGTCCTAAAATTTTTTCCAAAAATCCAGGAGGTGCAAATGCACCCCTTGCATCCCCTGCCAGCCCATGCAAGGCAGGCACTCAGGAGCGTCCCGAACTAAAATTTTTGGGAGGGGGTGGTGGTTTGAATTTTTTGAATGATTTACGTAGAATGGTAAGTTGATGAATAAGTGTTTTCACTTGCAACTTTGGTTCAATGATTAACGACGGACCAACTGAATTACCTAGGATTTAATTTTATTCATGGTTGATGATCATGGCACCTCTGGTATTGGGTGCGTTCGCTTCTTTCCGTGGTTACAGAAGAAGTCAAGTGTTATACATATTTCCGCTAGGCGGCGTTGTATGTTGCCGGAACATACGCCATAGTCTGAACATAGACTGGTATATACATAATTTTAAATAAGTTGAAATTTATTTATATAGCCATCATGATTTGTTTTCAAAAATTGTAATTTTGCAATGCTGTCTTCAAATTCATCGAATCATCAGACTAACTTTGCCGAACAAGGAAATTTTGGGGTGCTCACAGCGACCTCATGTGACCTTCCTTAAGGGCACCAATGGAAGCACTCTCCAAATACCAAGAAGAACCATCATAAGCATGAGTCTTTTGCCTAACTCCCAAAAAAAGAGAAAAATGCCCCTCAAAACAGCCCTCGTAAAAGTTTCAATGGCGCAGTCTGCGCCATAATCCTCCCCCCCCCCCCCGCAATTGAGCACGAGCAGCACTGGGTTACCAACTTTCTTTTAAGTCCTCAAACTTAAACAATTTAAAATGTATTCTAAAGCCTCAAATTCGGTTACAGCAACTAATTTCAGACTCTAACTCCGACTGAAATAATGAAAAAACACTGAAAGAAACAAATTATGAAGTAACTAAGTAGTAATGTAACTAATATTTTGAAAGTAACTATTTTTAAATTAATTAGCACTCTGAAAGTAATGAATAAATTTCCATTTCTTGTCTGATAAAAACTAGACCTTAAATTACAACAAAGGGTTTATTGTTGTGCTTCACATTGGAGAACCAGAGAATTCTTTTCCTAATCTCATAAGGTTTTTTTCAATAAGCTTCCAGCTTTTAAATTTTAATTCTCAAATTTTAATCTTATTTTTTTACTATTACTCTTTTATTTTTCATTTTTATTACAAGTGTATTAATTTTTATGATTTGTGTTTTGACTATGGTGATTTTTCTTATAATTAATTATTAAGTATTCTAAATGATCTTGTTTGGTGAGTTGCCTGATGTGTGAATTAAGCTCAAATCGACATATGAAATGACATATTTTGAAATTAATTAATTTTTCACATTCAGCGATAAAATGTTAAGTTCATCGGTTGTCAAAACTAGAATCCCACAGTTCGTCCCATTGCCCAGCCCTAATGAGCATTGGTTTGTTTTGGCAAAAAGTAAAAACTTGCAGGGCACAAAAGATCTCTCTAACCATCTCTGACGCCTTTTTCGGTTGGTTCCCCATTTGCAAGACAATGGCTTATCGTTTGACCTCTGAGCGCATGGGACGTTGACGTGATTCAGCAGACTCTGGAGGAGTGCCTTCGACAGTGAAAACTCCCTTCTGATTGTGACACACACACACTTGTGGAATTTTAAGGAGGCGAGAGAGTGTTTTACTTGAGTATTATTGTATAGTAGCAATGTGCTGCTACTTGTTGCAGATCTAGGGTCAAATGAATGCCCGATTCGGCCATTGTAAGTTTGTCATGGTTATTCAAATAAGTCTTTTCCTTATTCTCTTATTCAAGGTAAAGTTTAATTCAACTTCACTCTCGTTAGTTGGAATGAAAATATTAGTAGGGCTCCTGTACACTTCCGATTCCCACTTCATCCCCACCTCCGATTTTGTGGACCCAAACACACCTACAGAATGCTAGCAAAGTAAGAGAGTGCTTTATATGTGTATTAATGTGAAGTAGCGATGTGTGCTGCTACTTGTTACAGATCTAGGGTCAAATGGATGCCCAATTCAGGCATCATAAGTTTGTCCTGGTTATTCAAATAAAGTTATTCCTTATTCAAGGAAAAGTTTAACATCAATTCCACTTTCGCTAGTTGGGATAAAAAGCTTGGTAGAGCTTCGGTGCGCCCCTTCAGATTGTGGGGACACACAATTCTTAGCATTCCACAGACCTGTGGAATGCTAAGAGGGCGAGAAAGTGTTTTATGTGTGTATTGTCAAGTAGCGATGCTCTGCTATACTTGTTGCAGGTCTGGGGTCAAATGGAAATCATATCCATTCACCATAAGTTTGTCCTGGTTATTCAAACAAGGCCATTAATTACTCAGCAAAAGTTTACCATCGACTTCACCCTCGTGAGTTGGAGTAAAAATATTGATAAGGCTCCAGTATGCTCCTTCCGATTGCGGGCATAGGCCCAGCTATTAGTTCAACAGCTATAGCAACGTCGAAAAAACAACCATTTCAAGCCGTCTCGCTCTTAAATGTATCTTTCCCTATGCTCTTCTGAGCAGCATGCCGGGAGTCTGGCAGCCGAGGGTGGTTGAGTTTTGCAACACAAAATAGTAATTTTTAAGTCATTTTTGGACAATTTTGCGTCAAATCACTCATGAAATAAAAAAAAAAAATACCTTAGCATTTTCGATTTTAACAAAAATTGGGGTGAAGGAGGTATATGACAAGGTAACTAATCTTGCCAAGTTTTAGATTTCTACTTAAAAAATTGTACAAAATACAGAGCTGTCAAAAAATGAAAAAAAAAAGTTTTTTACGTGCAACTTCTTTTCTAATTTTGTGGAATAAAAATTCAAAAACCATTGTGAATACATGACGTATTTACGACAGGTTTAAGTTTCTAATTACCCCAAAATGGTTAAAAAGTAACAGTTTTTACCAGCAGAAATGTGTTGCGTAGCGAAAAACGCAACCACTATAAAACCACCAGACAGCCCGCATGCTGTTTAGAAGAGCGTAGGGAAAGAAATATTAAAGAGTCAGACGTCTTAAAATTGTCACTCGGAAACGTTGCTAGCTCTTAGACAGCATGGAATGCTAAGGAAGACAAAGAGTGTTTTACGGGTGTATTGCGAAGTAGCAATTCACTGCTACTTGTTGATGATTTAGGATTCAGTGGATGCCTAATTCATCCATCATAAGAGCCATCATCAGTCCTGGTTATTCAAATAAGGTCACTCCTTATTCAGGAAAAGTTTAATATCATCGACTCCACTTTTGTTGCTTGATATAAAAAATCTTGGAAGGGCTCTGGTGTATTTTCAACGCCCTGCAAGCGTATTTCATGCATTGAAAATCGAAAATACGTGTCAAAATTTCCCTCCTATGAGGCTTTTCTAATTGATTTTGTAAGTGTTCCTGTTAACCAAAAGTTTTTACTGAGCGACTTGCTACTGTTTACTACTTATGCAGAAATTTTCATAATAATATTTAATTTCTAAAAGTAATTCGTTGTGTAACGTAAGTCATAAAGATAGTGGGGATCTTTGGTGATATCTATTAACTAAATGTATTATTATTAACAGTTTAAAGTAATTAAAATATAAACGCTTTGACTAAAAGAACTTATTACAACTATACTACTTAGTTATACACTGCAAAAAAGAAAAAAATATATTAATAAACACAAATTTCTCACCGAAATATCGCTAAGAATAATACTGGTCATAAAGGGATGGATACTTTGGTGGAATAGTTATTCAATAAGGACATAAGCTTTGTTTCAGAATTTGTTTTCGTTTCGATAATTTTCGGAAGATTTACCAATTGATCTCGAACAAATTTATGCATTCTTCTGCGTTTTGTTTGAAATTAATAAACCAAATAAAAATAAAAACGCCCGATTTAGAACACGGATTGAATCAAACACAGGCGGTAGCGTATTACGCAAACTTTCACCGATCTTCCTCATCTTTGACGTCACATGTAGTCACTTTTTGTTTTAGAAATATGACATTTGAAAAAGAATAGTTAAAAGTGAAGCACAGCACTACAAAAAATGAGCTGTTGTTTTTATAGTATAATACTGGCAGCCGAGATTCCTATTTAAAACTGTAAAATGCACAGTAATAAACTGTAAAACTAGCAATTTTACAGTTTCGTATAGTAAAGTTAGAAATTTTGCAGTTTATTGCCGTAAAACTTAGCTGTATTATACTGTAAGAACAACAGTATACTACTGGCAGCAGAGGTTCCAGTTTAAAACTGTAAAATGCACGGTAATAAACTGTAAAATTAGCAGTTCCACAGTTTATTACTGTAAAATTAGCAATTTCGCAGCTTAGTACTGTAAGAGCAATTTTATAGCTTATTACTGTAAAATTAGAAAATTTTACAATTTATTACTATAAAATTATCTGTTTTATACTGTAAAAACAACAGTCATTTGTGTTGGAGAATTAAAGCTTTATTTGGCTCCAAGTTATTTATTTATTTATTTACTTATTTTATTAATTACTAGGACTGGAAGAAACAATTCCATTAGGACACAAACTGGCACAACATTTGCACGGCCATTTTAAGTTTTGCTGAACTTTGTGAAATGAATTTTATCGATACAAAGACACATCTATCTTCATCCAGGCATTTATTTACATTTGTTCCGAGAAACAATGTAACTAATTTCCGAGCGCTTATCCCGCATTCGATATTCTTCTTATTTCGTGTGAAGAACTCATCAGACTTCGATTTTGTTACTTTTTGTTCCATTTGTGCTTGCTCACCCGACCGTACTGGTTTTCGAAAACGGTAATTCTTACGGATTTGCACGATTTTTCAATGATTGCTTTGAGGTACATAAAGTTACCATTCCTTCCAAATGTTTTTCTAAGAGTTCGTGTAAGTTTGTTA
The DNA here is from genome assembly GCA_038373865.1 of Uloborus plumipes. Classification (NCBI taxonomy): domain Eukaryota; kingdom Metazoa; phylum Arthropoda; class Arachnida; order Araneae; family Uloboridae; genus Uloborus; species Uloborus plumipes. The sequence goes on from JAXGGA010004788.1 coordinate 63,496, forward strand.
GCTTTGAATGTGAGTGAGCATATTTTTTTTTGCGAATTTATTTAATAATCCTTTTCTTATAGCAGTTTCTAACAGCAGCGAACATCCAGTTTCAATTTTAACTCTTTTTTCTTTACCGGATACATTCTGTTGGGTCGTAGGGTTCAAAATAAGCCATTGTTAGGGTCGTTAGTCGTATTTTGTAGCTAAAAATTGTACTTTAGCTACCAGGATTGTCTCACTCCATTTTCATGTTTGGAGTTCAACTTTTCATTAAAAATTAATTTAACGATCTTTACGTTATATACCACTTCGTATATTTTATCACTAAGTTCATTTTTACTAAGGTTGTAAGAGTTTGCAATAACAAGTGCAAATATATTTCACTTTTATCCAAGCGCTTTTCACCATAGTATGCATATCGCACAACAATCGAAAGTTGAAAATAAAATGACGTCTTGGCAAGACATTTTGACAACTATAAAAGAAGCTAGATTCCAGAAACGATTTCATATCTTAACTTCGAATCCTGGTTGGGCATCACATAATTTTAGATGATCAGGAAGTCCATACATTATGGAGATACACAAGCATTTATTTGTACCCAATAAATACTGTAGGACGTCAAAAATCCGGGCGTTAAAAATTCGTTACGTTAAAAATTTGAACGCACTAAAATGAAGTTTTAATAAACTACTCGATAATTTCTAAGGGCTAGATGGATACAAAAATCAGTAATTTTTTAATGAGTTTAAAGCCGTTTTTCCTCATAGACATTAATTCTATCTTTTTTGTGTAATGTGGTGCTTTTTTCAAAAGTTTATTCAATTTTTCTTCTTTCATATCTATATAAGTTTCCTGAATGTTAAAAAAATGGTTCACAATATTATCGTTATCTTCGAAAAAAATTAGTAAATACATAAATAAACTATGTATTTACTATGTATACTTTTTTTAACCCTTCACTGCACGATTTTTTATATTTTAATGAAAAAAATCATTTGTTACCTTTTAAATAGCCCTGAGTTCAGGAAAAATAAAGAAAAAAATTAATCTTAAAAATGTGCACCAAAAATGATGTTTTAATTGTTTGTTCTGTATATGGCACAAAGTACATAGCATATGCTTTGTATACCGATAAGTGTAATAATCTACAATGTGTTTTGTGCCATAAGTGGTATAAACAAACTTTCCACTAAGTGTATTTAAACATTTTTAGAACAAAGGAAATAATGACTAAGCACACTTCTAACGGAAATGCAGACACTCTTTCTTTAAAAAGCAAGAACTGTAATACCTAGACTAGTGCAACTAACTAGTGCATAAACATCACACTAAACTGTTATAGCAATGTTCCAGAAGGGGCACAAAGCTCAGTTTAACTGTATTTAAAAATCATAGGAATATATGAGGGTTTATTTGGTTTGTGCCAGATCTGGCACACCGTGCAGTGAAGGGTTAACATATGCGCTCCAAAAACTTGAATTTATAAAACGGCGCTAATGATTTTATTAAAGGATGGTTTTAACATGTTTTGATATAGTAATGATTCAGTTCTTCCAGATTTGATTTTATAAAGCGGATGATTTTACAATCCAGTGATTTTATTAGTAGCACGCACTGTATTGACATTTTTTTAGCTATTGCATACATTAATATCGTGTTATACCCATTTTTCAATTATCAGCGGTATTCGCTTATCGACAGGTTACACGTGCCATCCTATTCCACGGATAATCGGGAGTTTACTGCATTTATTTCATCACACAATTTAGAAAAATTACTCCTAACAAATACTTTCACACTTTTCAAAACATCTTGATTCCACTGCAAACTTTCCACGAGAGCCCCCTTATTTTCCCAATATGATGCGAAATGGATCAAGTCCATGCGATCTCTCAATAAATTACGAATCCAGCCATTAATTAGCCGCCCCGAGTGACTAGCGGTTCAGCAACCTCAGGGCGACAAGAGGTACAAATCAATTTTTTTATTTCCTTAGTTTTGAAAATTTAAGCCCAACAAATACTTTCACAATTCTTTCCAAAAAACCTTGATTCCACTGAAATTTCCACGATTGAATATTTTTTTATTTATTTCATTAGTTTAGAAAATTTAAAACAAATACTTTCAAATACTTTCCCAACTTTCAAATAATTCCCAACAAATACTTTCACACTTTCCAAAACACATTGATTCCATAAATCTTCCACTTGTCCCCCTTCCCTTCCCGATATGATGCGAAATAGATCAAGTCCATGCGATCTCTCAATAAATTACGAATCCAGCCATTAATTGGCCGCCCCGAGTGACTAGCGGTTCAGTAACCTCAGGGCGACAAGAAAGAACAAATCGACTTGTTACTCATTTCCCAACATTAGCACCACAAAGGAAGGATGGCAACGCTTTCACAGGGCTGCAGAATGCTAATGCGCACGGATTCGGCGATGCCTGGGAAAGTCGCATCGGATACCTGCTCGGTGTGAAAGGGTTTTTAATCGCTTTAAGACAAAAGAGTGCCTCGTAGTCGTCTTGAGTATCATTTCTCTTTTTTTTTCTTTTTCTCCCCCTCTCCTTTTCTTTCTTTTTTTTGGGGGGGGGGGGGATGGCAGGAAAGGAACTAATGACGGAAACAACATCACTGGTTTCAAATAGACTCTGTAACTCCTAAATATGTGAGTTTTATTATTATTTTTTTTTAGTTGTGCTTATATGTTCTATAATGTGCCCAGAATTTGTGCCATGATGACAATGTTAAATTGATTAGCGGATTCAGTTTAAAACTGTAAAATCGCAGTAATAAGCTGTAAAACTAGCTATTTTACAGTTTATTACTGTAAAATAGTAATTTTACAATTTATTACTCTAAAATTAACAATACTACAGTTTATTACCATTAAAATAGCTGTATGACACAGCAAAAATAACAGTGTTTGTTTGTTCTGATCCCCCAGACCAGCAGAGCTAGATCAGGTCCATGAGTCTGTTCACCCGTAGAAAGTCAAGAACCATCAAGGGGTTTTGGATAAGATCCAATTTGGAAAGCCCCAGACATGATAAAATATGCTCAGGGGAGGCCTGAGCAGAAGAGCACAAACTAAAATGCACAGTAATAAACTGTGAAACTAGCAATTTTAGTTTACTACAGTAAAATTAGCAGTTTTACAGTTTATTACTATAAAATTACTGTAATAATAGCTGTACCATACTGTAAAATCAACACTCATTTTTTACAGTGTAACAGCATAAATATAAACAAATCGCCTCAAGATTTATTGCCTAAGATGCATTGTTTACGAGAGATTTCCACCTTGGTGGGAGTTCGACATCCTGACGAAATACACGCACTTGGTACCAAAAAGCGTGGCAAGAAATCTTATTCTTATTACTATTCACAGCGAAAAACGCAACCATTGGCAAACAGCTGCAGGCAAAAAATTTGTTTTCCCGTCATACCTAGGATGCACTAAGTGAAAAAACCTTCAGCATTATTTGCATGTTTATACTAGGGACGCACCGATTAATCGGCAGTTCCGATTAATCGTCCATAATCAGCTATTTTGCCGATTATTAATAATCGGCAAAATCGGGCGGATTAATCGGCCGAAAAAATATTGTTTAAATATTATTCTTTAAAACCTTCACTAAGGAACTATGATGAGTAATTTTATTAACAGTAATAATAATCCTCACAGTTGAAGTTTTTTTTTAATTAATTCTCCTACTTTGAATAAATATGCATAGACAATGTTGCAACATTTTTCATGTGGCGATAGTTTTCTCTTCAGCACAGTGCTTTCAGATAAGCTTTAATTTTCAAGGGAAAAAAGTATTGAATTAAATTGCTACAAATTATTAAAAAATATGAAAAAGTACTCCTAAATTGGAGTGCTCACCACAAACTCCGCCTCCCCTCCCCCTTTATTTCTGAAATTTTATGTCAATTAACGTAATTAATAATATTATTGATAATAATATAAAAATTGGTTCTAAGAAATGTGATAAAATATTGAAATTATTTTGTGAAAACAAGGAAAATGGAAAAAAAATCCTCTCTCAGAAATAAATTACTTACTATTTCTAAACTTAGAATTGTATAAGAGAGGAGAAACAGTGATGGTAAAATTGGTAGTAGAAAAACAATCATCTTTATCATTAATCGGCCAATTGCTTATCGGTGCATCCCTGATTTATACCATTTATCTATGTGGGTGAACATTGAAATAAATTCAATAGCTGGGATGCACTAAATGTAAAAATATTCGGCATTATTTTCATGCATTTTAATAACATTTATCTATGTGGGTGAACATTGAAATAAGTTTCAACCTTCCCTACCAAACAAGGCAAAATCTTTTATGGAAAAGGTCAACGGCTTCTCGGCATTAAATCTATCCTTGCATAATCCATTCACGAACTTGCAGGTGTGAGAGAGAAAAAACGGAAAGAAAATTCCTCAGAATAAAAACTCTAATTGTTATTTCCTCACCATTTTGCTTGCCCATGCATACCGCATTCACGGAAAGTAGATAATCTAACTGTCAACCGCTATCGAGTATCTACAGAGCGAGGAAGAAGACATAACTCTCCGGTTAAGATCACAAAGTCTGCATCGCTACGGAGTTTCAAAAAAAAAAAAGTCTAAGTGAAAGTAAACGCTGGTTATGAGCAAAATCGCCACCCACAAAAGAGCGTTTAGCAAGGTCAGAAAGAAAGAAAAAAAATGCAAAAAGGCGAGCCGTACAAGCTGACTATGCTGCCAACGGAGCGTTTCGTTCTTTTACAATTAAATTTTAACGGAGAGGAAAAAGCATTAAAAGTTGCCGTTTTGAGCAGAGCTGGTGCAACGGAACGTTCTAACGGTATTGGAAAGTATCGTCCCTAATCGGATATGCTTCAGTGGCTGCAGGGAAGTTTTGGTTTTTGACCTTCATTGATTGCCAATTTCTGCCCAAAATTTCTGGAGTTTGGAAATTAGCTTAACAATGCAGATTTTTGACTAATGCCGTCATGGGATTCTTGGAATGTTTCTTTTTTTTTTCCTCAATGTTATTTTGCATAGGCCGGTTCGTATGAAGGTTCCTATAAGTTTATCCTGTAATGCACTGACAAATTTCTCCTACAAAGCTCTGATAAGTTTCTCTTATGAGACCCTGTTGAGTTTCTCTTATAAGACTCTGTTGAGTTTCTCTTATAAGGCTCCTAAAGGGAAGAAAGCTGAGGCCCAGTAGCGCAGTTCTAGAGGTATTGGAAAGTACAGTCCCTAATCGGTTATGCTTCAGTGAAGGTAGGGAAATTCCGGTTTTTGACCTCCATTGATTGCCAATTTCTACCGAAATTTCTGCAGTTAGAAAATTAACAATGCAGATTTTTGACTAATACCATCGTGGGATTCTTGGGCTATTTCTTTTTATTCTCAGTGTCATTTTGCATAAGCCAGTTCGTATTAAGGTTCCTATAAGTTCATCCGACAAGGCTCTGATAAGTTTCTCTTATGAGACTGTTGAGTTTCTTTTATAAGGCTCCTGAGACCCTATAGAGTTCTCTAGCGAGAACTTCGGCAACTTCTGGGGGCGGAAAATTCACCTTATTTCTGTGGTTTTTTCTTGGGAACTTGAAAAAAAATCTTAATAAAAATGCTGGATGACGGTGGCAGTTTCAAGCCTTTGCCCTGGCTTCGGAAAATAGAGGATCCTTCACTACCAATAAAGCTCCTGTGAGTTTTTCCTCGAAGTCTTTTAATATATGGGTTCGAGTGTAGTGTAGATGTCGCATTGCCAGTAAAGGCATGCTTTATTGCTTCATCCTCTGTTGTTGTTGTCGTGTATGGCGAAGTACAAGGGAGAAAATAAATAAACAAGAAATAAAAGTGCATTTTTTGAACGAAAATAAACATAATTCCATCAAGTTTAACTTTGAAATTCACGTACTTTAAAAAACACAGAAAATGGTTGGCGTGATTTCAGCCATGCAAAAGTAGGGGATGAAGCCTATCATTTCTCCGCGGTTGAAGAGAAGAGGCTTTAAAAAAGTTTCTGTATAGCTAATGTTGAAATTAACCGAAATTACTGCGACATATACGACAGCTTTTTTCCCCTTTTTCTTAAATATCACCACCCCCCCTTTTTTTTATTAATGCATCAGACATAGAACTAGGAAAATTAAAATGTTCGAGACTAAATTTTAGTGTGAGCTGAAAATGTGTATATATATATTTTTAACACCATAATGGAGGAGTGGATGAATAACTTTTGGTTAATGGAATATATGTCAGTTAAACAAAATTAAAATTATCTGAATCTCTTTATATGGAAGAATATGACACTACAACGTTATAACTTATTTATTTTAATCATGAAAGCGGAACCGGAAGCGGAAAAAGCTAGTTGAAATAATCATGATTTTTTTTTTTTTTTTTTTTGGAATATTCTATCTTATTCTGTTGCTCACATTTGGGGAAAACGATGGTCACTAACATTTAAGACATTTCAGCAAAAACTATTTTGAATTACATCGTTATAACGACCTACTTATCTTAATAAATATATTTTACGTAAAAGAGGGGAAAAGTGACACACCCACAATAAAGGAATACTATTTTTTTCGGGATTTGGGGAAGAGGAGAGGGGGGTCATGAGTTTGGGGACGTAGGCACTGTTGTGTGCATTTACTTGAGAAATAAGGGGTGGGGCACGGTCGCACACTACGGTCTTTTCAATCCACTCTTCCTGCCTGGCCTGTTTGCATTTAACCCTTTATTATGCACCGGAAGTACTATTAAGAGTATCACTGAACCTTTTAACACCTTTTTTTCTTCTGTTCTTTCTTCTTGTTTTATTTTTCTGAAGTTACGTGTTGTAGGTAAAATTTCTACAGTAAACGGAAGTAATATGAAACGGATTTCAAACGGAAAGAAAGTTATAAACTGTTGGCCACTTAGTAATATAAATTGCTGATGTATCAAAAAATTTAGTGTGAATTATGGAGATGCTAAAACTAGTGTCAGCTAGGTGATATTTCGCGAGTTTTCCAGGTTGAGTCATTGGCAAATTTCTATTGATAATCTCTGTAGAACTGTCTTCCTGCATTGGCCAGCAACCAAGCTGGAAAGTGTGGGTACTTAAAAGGTTTTAAGTTTATCGAGCAAACAGAATGCTATATTAGAAGTCTTGAATAATTGTCTTTCATGACTCGTAGTATTGCATTCAAATCGTTATTTATTTTTTCTTTTATTGGCACTCGTCATAATGTACGAGTAGCATATTTTGCAATAACCAAAGAAAACGTCACTGGAAATATGATTCAAGTAATGATGTAATCGTTTAATTTTTATTAATTATTGTGAATTTTAAGTGACAAATTCACATCACATTTTTAAAAAATACGTAGTTTAAAACATGCTTCATTTTAATGAATATAATTGAGATGACGTAATGGGATTTATTAAGATGTTGCAGCTTCAGATTGGAACAAAAATTCTTTAGAACATTTTTCCATTTTTCCTTCAATTCTAGAGCTATTTCGAGAGTTAGAAGAAAATAGGTGAAGCTACGAATTTACTGCTCCTTCCACAATCCTTATAATACGGTTAATACACTAGGTGGAACCGAGCAAATACTTCTGCTTTGTCCTTCACTATTTTACAAGATTTTTGTCATTTATAATATCGCACAGTATATTACAATGTAGGAAATGTACGTTCAACTCCTTCAAAAACAGCTTTTCCCCTGCAGGATTATTGAATGATACAATTAAATGTACACAATATTGCCAGATTTATTTATTTATTTATTATTTTATTTATCATTTTATTATTATTATTCTGTCTATATTTTTAAACTTACTTTTTAATAGCTTTCCCCCGTGCTGTTTTGACATTTTTAAAGCTCGATCAAATTCATCCTTTAGAAGAGTTTCGGCAAGTTGCACCAATTCTTTTGAAAACTAGAAAATTACGAGTTAAACTAGAAAATGTCAATTTATCATCCTGTCACTTTTTTTTGACATTCTGAATAAAACTTCACAAAAATAAACTCGAGGAAATGTTTTTGTACAGCAATCGAAAGCTCTTGGCTGAGGCAGGGATGGGAAGATGACCGCAAACCTTCGATCAGTGGACTGTGACTCCTGTCAGGAGCGCCGATATGTGGTTAATTTTTTACAATCGGGAAAAATGTACGTTCAACTATTTCAAAAATAGCGTTTTTCCTTCAGAATGTTGAACGATACAATTAAATGTGCACAATATTGCCAGCTTTATTTATTTACTATTATAATTATTATGTTACTATTATTTGGAGAAATAAATGATATGAAACTTTTTTCCATATTCTTGCTGGGAGAGTGCAGCACTGGGCTTATTAGACTTTTTTAATTTTAGCTTGAAGTCAAAGATACTAAAAAAATTGAAGTGACTTATAGTTAACTGGCACGACTCAAAGTTACTGCTTTTTAAGGCCATTTGGATGGTTTTATGCAAAAAGGAGTTAACCCACAAAAACCTGATTTTGAGATAGTGGGTTTTAAAGTCAACAAACTCTGGCAAAAAGCATGGAGCTCTATATCAATATACCAATGATATGTTACCATGAAATGCTGATAGGGCTTAAATATTTTTGCTTAATGTAGAAAGCAACATATTTTACCATCACAGTTGGATAACTCATTTTTTTATGTTTTGTGGGTTAACTCCTTTTTGCATAACACCATCCATTTCTGTGACGCATTTAGAAATTCTGGAAAATTTTATCTTGCTTTTTCTTCCCCCTGTTGTTTGGAAATTGCTGACGTTCCATCAAATTTTGTCTTTAGAAGAACTTCAGCAAAGTTAATGTACCATTTCGTTCGAAAACTAGAAAATGACGAGTTAAACTAGAACATCGTAATAAATCATCCTGTCACTTTTTTGACGTTTCAGAATAAAACTTCACGAAAATAAAACTCAAGGAAATGTTCTTGTATAACAATCGAAAACTCTTGTCTGAGTTGAAGATGACCGCAAACTTTCGATCAGTGGACTGTGACTCATGTCAGGAGCGCTGATATGTGGTGAATTTCTTACTATCGGGGAAAATGTTTAACACAAAATTTTATTCTGTCAATCATGTTTCGGGATTCGTTGATGCGTACCTAAACTGATGAATAGAAGAAAAAACTTCTTTTCCGTAAACAGGTAAATAACGCACAGATATCTGAACGTTGGTGAAGAAGCTGACAAATTTAGCGTGACTGAGTAAGTTTCCCGTGTACACGTCAATGTCATGGTCGACATAAATTAATGGAGAAACACGCAATTTCTGCTCAACAAGCATTATTTTCTTTTGAATATTAAATTCAAGATAGTAAATTGTTTCTGCTAACTTATCGGGCGGAAAATGGTGTCTATTTAACTTGTACATTTTGGAAAAATTTCCTGTAAAATAATGACCTTTTTAGTTAAGTTGACCTTTTAAGTTCTTACAGGTTTTTTAGGCCCTCTTTGATTCAAGTCATCACTTTTAAGAGTTCTTTTTTTTTTTGTAGCGCATTCTTGTTTTTAATGAAGCATTAATTCTGTAAATTTAAATAAAAATCAAAAAAGAATACCACCAATTTATTGCTAAGAGAATAATAGTCAATACTTGAGTTATGCATTTTTATGATTCAAATTTTAAATTAGGGGAAAATATGTATGTTGCAAGGGGTGCCCACAGGGGGGGGGGATTATGGCGCAAGTTGCGCCATCGAAATTTTTGGGGGGATTTTTTTAAACTAATTTATTTATTTATTTAAATTATTTATCTATTTTTTAAATTAAATTATAAACTGATTTTTTTAATGTAAATTATTCGTTAATTTATTTTTTTTTTAACTTAAGTTATTCCTTTATTATTATTTATTTATTTATTTTGTGTTTATGTGTGGAATCTCTGAAAGGGGGAAAAAAGCGATTCTATTCTGCGCATAATTAATACGTTAAAAATATTAATAATATAAAAAAAATAATATTTTTAATTAAAAAAATAAATAAAAATATTTAAAAAATATAAATAAATAATAGTTAAAAAAATAAATAAATAATAGTTAAAAAAAATAAATAATATCTAAAAAATAAATAAAATAAAAAGAGGGATAAAAATCACAATAGGGTTGTGAAAATTTTTGGGTGGGAGTTTGCGCCATTGAGCTTGGGGGGGATGGGCACCCCTGTATATTGCTTTTTTGTTATTTTCCACTCTATTTATTTGCGATCACATTTTTTTCATCTTGATCCGTAAAATACGCTTGATTAGCAGAGTTTAGTTTTTGTTACATTAATCCTATGAAAATATTTTTTTTCAGAAAGAAAGAAAGGGAAAGATACAGTCATTATTATTTTTTATCATTGACATGAAAAAAAGTTGTTCTGTTGTTGAAGACATAAAACTACATGAAAGTTAATGTGCCTAATTCTTGCCAGTAACATATCAAGCAAAAAGCAGGAAAGTTTCCTGCTAAAGTCGATACCCTTCTTGAAATTAACCTAAAATCTTTATAGGATACTAAATCCGAAAAAACCGCGCCAAGCTCTAAGCAAACCTGTTGATTCTGGTATTACACAAATAAATGCATTCCCCTGATGTCTGTAACAAAGATGATATTCCAGTATAACGCATACAAGGTAAATTTACATTGTGGGTTCTTGTCGCGTAGTTTGTTTTTTCCGCAAAAACAGCGCTTGAGCTTGCGACACTACAAAACAGTTTTGAGAGATGAGTCTCTCGGGCTTCATCTCATCTATGATTACTCTGTAAGTGCAGAAATGATAAAATGTACAAATCAGGGCGGTAACCAGACTACTGTTTCGGGGAGGGTTTTACGAACACATTTCTCGTGAAATCTATATGATAAATAAAATTTGATTTCATATTCTATATTTTATTGCTTTTTATTACAGTAGATGCTAAAGAGGCATTAGCATGAAAAATAAAATTTTCATATCTTCCCAATGAAGGGAAAAATTCTGATGCGTACAAAGCATCTGTGCCCCAGTTAAAAAGGTGCATTGTTGTGTATCAAATCATGTTTGCAAAAACTACAATAAAGATAAATACTGCAGATGAATCAATTAATTTGTACTATAATTCAACAATGATAATTTCATTTTTAAAATGAAATTGAAATGTAAATAAGAAAATTTAAAATAAAATAGTAATAATATTATTTTTCAGCAAAAAAAAAGCATTAAAAAGCATTTTTTGGAACAGTTTTGAAAAATTTCGGAGGGGGTTTGAACCCTAAAAACCTATCCCTTAAATACGGCCCTGTATGAAATATATTTTCTGCATAAAATAACAATTTACACCAGGTACTCTAAAGAGGCAATGTAAATGGAGCTGGAAATATAAAAATAACGTTTCTGAATATTTCAGTAAAAAAAAATCCGTCAATTCTTTTATTTGAAAATGTATGCAGAAAAGAACTATCGCTAAATAGGAAAATTATATACTCGTTCAAGAAATGTTGAATTATCAAAAATTGAGATTAATTTCATTCTTAATCCAAATAAAAAGTTAGAAATTAATAATAATAATTTATGAATTTACAACAGACAATGGAACGAATAGACAGAAATTGCTCTGTTGTTGATGGATAGGACAGACTATTTAACCGTTGCCAAAAACAAAAATGAGTAACAGTAAATAGAAAGTTAATTTTGGAAATGAAGTCAAGAAATTAATATCAAAGTTGAACGCAAGCAGCATAGATTTGAATTCTGAGCTTTTGAAACTTCACAAATATATAAGTTTTTATAGGTTTTTTAGACCCTCTTTGATTCAAGTCATCACTTTCAAGAGTTCTTCTTTTTTTTTTTTAACCGTGTTCTTGTTTTTAATGAGGCATTAATTCTGTAAATTTAATTAAAAAGCAAAATAGAATACCACCAAGTATTGCTAAGAGAATAATAGATAGTACTTGAGTTATGCATTTTTATGATTCAAATTTTAAATTAAGGGAAATTATGTATGTTGCTTTTTCGTTATTTTCCACTCTATTCATTTGCGATCACATTTTTTTTTTTCTTGATCCGTAAAATACGCTTGATTAGCAGAGTTTAGTTTTTGTTGCATTAATCGTATAAAAATATTTTTTTTTTCAGAAAGAGAGAAAGGGAAAGATACAGTCATTATTATTTTTTAACAATCATGTTATTGAAATGAAAAAAAGTTATTCTGTTGTTGAAGACATAAAACTACATGAAACATGACGGCATGATTTTGGGACGTCTAATTATAATGAAAAATTAGCTATTGCAGGGATTCTGTAACCATTACTTCAAAAAGAAAATTTTTTCTTAATTACATTATTATAAAAAGAAGTAATGATGTATTTTACAGTTCTATGCATCATTGTAAATATTTGTATAAAATTTGCTAGAAATAAATGTAAAAATAAATAATTGAATTACAAAAAATTAAAAACCTCGAAATTTTAAGAAATAGCTCTGAAAAAAGTTTTAAACTTGCAATTTTAAACATGGCGATTAAGCTGTGATTTCGATTGAAATTCCAAAAATTGGTTCTTAGTTCCTTGTATGTTTAACTTAGCATACCACAAAAATTTCTTTGTTGTGCAAAAAATATTATATCCAGGTGTTTATGAAAAATTGTTTGACTAAACGTATGGTTTTGGAATTAATATACGAAACTTACAAAAAATAAAAAAGTCGTATCACAACACAATGTCTTTTCTTTTTAATTGCGAAATGAGAAATTATTTACTACTAAACTTGAATATTATTTACAGCTACAGCTAATACGAACTCTCTTACTATGAGAAGTGAAAAAATCTTAACATAAATACATATTAGCTTGTAATCCAAAGTGAAAGGCACATAAAAAAAGAATCACGAACGATTAAAAAGAAAAACTGATAAAGTAATATAAAAATGTATCAACTATCATTGATTGGGTGCGTAGGGTACTGTTTTTAATGATGAAATATGTATAAAAAAGGAGATGAAGATCTAACAAGATGACGAATTATATGCCTATAAATGAATGTTTGGATCTTGAAAGAAGATAATTCGAAAGCGAAAAAATTTTTAATATGTTGCTGTTTTCAATATTTTAAAGATAAACCCCCTCTAAAGAATAGTAGGAAATATTTTATTCGCATTATATTCGAATCTACACTTAGAAAAGTTGCTTATAAAAAAATTTATTGCCTGGTTCTATAACACTTGTCTTTTCAAAAATAATTAATAAACTGTTGTACATTAGGGTGGGCCGAAAAAGACTTTTTTTTAATTCGATGATGGGCAATACGGAAAAGGTACCATTAAGGGAGCAAAGTGCACATAAAAAATTTGAAATTTTTTAGTCAATTTCTTGATCTGCCGCAAATGCGCTAAGTTTGGAAAAAATGCAGTCTTTTCGAGATTTTTAGCAAATTTTTAATTTTTTTTTCGATAACGGGTAGGGTGGAAAAGGTGCCATTAGGGGCATAGAAATTCTTTTAAAATTTTGAAGTCTGGTATAATTCCTTCCTTTTTCCACAAATCCCTAGAAGATTTGGCATCTTCCTGTTTTTTCTACGTATTAAATTTTGTCAAAACGTTAAAATGCTGTTTTCGCCGTACTTACCTGAAATAACTACATTGTTTGTCACATATAATGCATTTTTAGATGTTAGGTGCTAAACATTTTTTTCAAATAATTTCATAAAAATATCAAAAAACTGCATTTTCAGCGCAATTGCGGTAGAATGATGATTTTTTTGGTCTTGAAAAAAAAATCAGCCTTTAGTTTATTTTAAAATCGCTTAAAAAATAGCCACGTTTATTAGTTACTAAAAAAATATTCATACTAAAGACTACACAAAAAATATTTCTTTTATACATGTTAAAATATTTTCTACAAACTATGGGGATTTCAACCATTGCTGCTAAACAACATTTTACAAAAGATAACTAGATGTTAAAACATTAAAATTTTATGTGATAAATATTTTTATACACAGTATAGGGATTTTAGCGATTGCCTCTACACAATATTTTATGAAAGTTATTTGAAGACTACATTCAAAAATATTATTTTTTATACGTTAAAACATTTTCAATAGAAAATAGTAATGTGAGGCCATTACTTCTGAACAATATTTTAGAAAGTTATTTGAAGACTACACTCAAAAATATTTATTTTAACACGTAAATACCTCTTCAACAGAATACAGGGATTTCAGCCATTGTCTCGAAACAATATTTTGTGAAAGTTGAGTTTTTTCAATTTATATTTGAATTTAAAAAACGCAGTTTAAAAATTTCATACAATCCCACTTATCACACAAAATAATAGATTTCAGAAAAATAAATATTACTCACCATTTGCCCCTATGGTTTGAAGGCACACTAACACAATAAAGGCACTAAGACATATCCTCAGAAAACTCCTCCGATTCGAACTTCCTAATTTTCCTTCCATTTTGTTCACTATATTTCAGTTCGGTCAAAAATACCCTTCGAAGAACGTCACCGAAAACGAAGCAACGAGTACAAAAAAGTTCCAAAATAGTTCCACAGAGAAGACACTTATTCCACACTTTCCCGCTCAGTCAGTCAAAGGAGAAGCATACCGGGGGAGAAACCGAACTTACAGGGAGAGATGCGGGATCGGAGCGATGGAGGGATGGAAAGATGCTTCTTCTCTCTTCCGATGTCTCGGATGCACTACCTGTTGATGCTCCCGCTCTGGCCATGAACTTGAATCGCGAGTCCCGCGTCACGTGACTCCGACCGCCATCTTTGTTTTTCCCCATTCCGGGGTCAATAGCCCGCCGCATAACGGGGAACAGAGAGAAGGTGGGTCGAACGCGTATTGATTGGCTGTGGAACGCGATAGGAGGGGGAAGATCGACAGGTGTTGAGAAACGGTGTTTTTCAGTGTCAAGTTTCGCCGGTCTTGAGGAAACCGGCATATGGCGAAATCCCGTTATAAGGAGCATCTCTCATTTTCCCGATGTAACGGGACTTTCGTCGCATTGGAATACAACAATGAAATGGAACAATGGTGCCCATCCCCCCAAACTCAATGGCGCAAATCCCCCCCCCCCCGATTTTTTTTTCACAACCCTCTTGTGCTTTTTATTTTATTTTTAACCCTCTTTTTCATTTAATTTTTTTAATTATTATTATTTTTTTAATTATAACTACTATTTTTGTATATTATTAATTTTTTAAAAGTTCGAATTATGCACAGAATAGAATCGCTTTTTTTTCCTTTCAGACATTCCAACACACACCCACACACACACAAAAATAATAATAATAATAATAATAATAATAATAATAATAATAATAAAGAAATAAAAGAAATAACTTAAATTTAAAAAAATTAATTAATAAATAATTTTTATTAAAAAAATCCGAAAATAATTTGAATTGAAAAAATTAATAAATAATTTAAATAAATAAATTAATTAGTTAAAAAAATCCTCTCCCCCCCCCAAAAAAAAAAAAAATTTGATGATGCCACTTGCGCCATAATGGCAACTTGCGCCCTGTGGGCACCCCTGAAATGGAAGTTAGATTGGTCTGAAAATTTATTCTATTGAAACATTGTCGCTATACAGTGATGTCCCGTTATAATGATTACCAATGCAGCAAAACATCTATTTCGATAAAATCAATTTTGATGCCCGATTTAACTTCCGTTACATTTCCCGAATTCCTTTACAACGAAATTCTAGTTACAACGAATGGAATTGGGAGTTTTCTTGAAGTTCGTTGAAACGGATATCTGATTGCACAGAAAAATCTCGTAAGAACGAACTTCAGGGACCACACATTTTATTCGTTGTAACGGGAATTTCGTTGTTATGGAGTTCAATCAATGTAATGGCAATTAACTCGGAACTGAAATAGCATTTCGCTGCAATGGATGTTTCTTCGTACTAGTGTTCGTTGTAACGGAATTTTACTATTCCACAGGGGTGCTCACAGGGAGGAATTAGGGAGTAAGTTCAACATCAAAACTTTTGGAGGGGATTTTTTTAACTAATTTAATTATTTATTTAAATTATTTATTTATTTATTTTATTTTAAATTAGTTCTTTAATTTTAAATTTTTTCTTTTATTTATTTATTAATTTATTTATTTGCACGAGCGTGTGTGTGCTTGGAATGCCTAGAACGGAAAAAAGCAATTCTATTCTGCTCATAGTTCGAACTTTAAAAGAATGAATAATATATTAAAAAATAATAGTTATATAATAAAAAAAAGAATATTATTTAAAAAAATAAATGAAATACAAAAGAGGGGTAAAAATAAAAATAAAGAGCACAAGAGGGTTGTGAAAATTTGGAGGGGGGGGGGGATTTGCACCATTGAGCTTGAGGGGGGATGGGCACCCTGCTACTCCTTACCATTGTTCAAAAAAAAAAAAAAAACACAATTCTCTTGTCGATGATCTTTTGCTAACACAGAAAAAGATTCTAACAAATTCAGCGTAGAAAAGGAAGATTATATATTGGCCGTAGGCACATTCCTAGGGTCGGGGTTCGGGTATCGGGTATCGGGTTCTCTCCCTCCCCCTTTTCCTCCCCTCAAAAGTTTTTTTCGCTTTATAGAAGCACTAGCTGATGTGCTCGGAGCGGCGTCGCACGGGTTTAAATGCAACATCCAAATCCAAGAAAATAAATACATGACTTTCAACTAAGCCCAGTAGAATCATATTTCTTAAAGCTATTTTTTGTGATCATGCGGTAGATTAACTGGGTGTGAAGAAGAACGTGAAATCAAACTTAAATGCTTTATTTATTTAATCCGTGTGATTTTCCAAAAAATCATTTTCTAACTGTTGCCAATATCAATTTTCTTTTTATTTAATCCGGTATCGATCATTGGCATAGATGAATATAAAAATCCTAAGAAAGCAGTTAATTTCATACTTACTCCAGAGAAGCCTTGGTTCAGAATTTTCATCATGATTATTATTAATATTGTTGTTGCGAGGCAACAAATTTTTGCAACAATGGATGGAAAATTTAATCATTTAATGTGGAAATGACATGAAATTTACTGTTTTCCATAACAACTTTTTAAAACTAAGTTTTTTTAGACATAAATTATAGCCTATCCTGATTCCTGTTAATGTAGCTATCTACGGTGAAAAAATGGTTAAAATCGGTCCAGTAGTTTTGAAAATTACCCCGGACATACATACATACATACAAAAGTAGTTATTTATGTATATATAATACAAAAGTAGTCATTTATGTATCTAGATTATCAGGAAAAAAGACTGAGACTGCTTCCCACATGCAATATCCAAACATAGTAAAATAGCGAATTTCAAGGGACTGGAAATATCGTTGAAATGGATTAAAACATCAATGGAATGAAAAGCATCGGGACTGAAAATTAATTTCGTAAAAACTAAGAGGGGAGGGGTAGGAGGAAAGGTGTTTTTTGCAAGCCCAAAACTCGTGTCTATAAATCTTATTTCTATTGGGGAAATTTTAACGTTGTTTTTATACCTCATATTATTTGTAAATGTTAAGCCTTTTAATCTCTCAAAGTCAGTTGAAATTATGTTAAACATTATAACGAATATCTTAAGAAGCACAACGAAAGGTATCTTTAGTTTATCTAATGAAGAACAAGTTTTCGAAAATGCTTTCTATTTAAAGCGCTTTGATTCAAATTTGTTTATAATTATAAAAAGGAAAAAAAGAAGACAGTAAACAAACAAATGTCTAGAAATCTATGGAACTCAAAAGATTAATTCAACCAGTGGTCGGAAGTAGCGCGCTACAAGTAGCGAAACTACTGTAGTAGCTACATTTTTTAGTAGTTTGTAGTGTAGCGCACTACTTTTTAAAAAAAAGTAGTGTAGTGAGTAGCGCGATACAAAAATATTGTAGTTTGTAGCGATTTCATTACTTTCTAATGGAGCAAAAAAAGAAAAAAAAGAAAAAAAAAGAAAAAAAAAAAAAAAAGATTCAATCGAGTCTGACTGGCGCATACGATTACATTAGCGAAAGCAGTGAGAAAAATGAATCATACAAATTCGAGCTGACCTCAGGCATATCATTTTGACGCCATACCTTCTATATGTTAGACGGCATTGGTTTCTTTGGCGTCACCATTTTCATATTCCGCCAATATTTGCATTGAATATAGTGCATGGCTGAGGAAGGAAAATTTATGAATAAGCGATAACTGAGTGTTAGTGTTTTATAGCAACCGAGAATGTCATGTAAATGAATGCTTTAGCGCTCAATGCTCAATTGGATTATTGTTACAAGATCCAACAAACATGGCAGCAATTTTAATAGAAGAAGAAGAAGATACAAATTTGATAGAATATGACAATATTGAGCTGCCCTGGCCGGCGTATAATAAGTATTTCACAGTTGTTGAAAAGAGTGAAAATGGAAATTTTACAGTTTCGTGCAAACTTTGCACTTTGAACAAAAAACTTTCTGTTTCTAAAACATCTGCATACAATTTAAAATTGCATATTGAAGTAAGTTAAGCATTCTTAGTTATGTTTCACACTTCAGATAGCTTATTTATTAATATTTCATAATGAATACTAGTACCGTTTAGTATGTTTTTCATATTTCTTTAGTTTTGTTTCTTTAGTGATGGAGTATTGATATATATTAAAATACTAAAAATCAATTATTAAATATTTTTGACATCATTTGATATAATTGGAAAAACGTTTTCATTTCATTTTATCGGTGGCGTATTAATAGGGATGGTGTCCAGACCTGGACCCAACCCCCCTGAAGCTCAAAATTAAATTCCTACAATGAAATTTTAATATTTTTTTCTCATATGTTTAAAAGAAATTTTTCATAATCTAATTAATTTTATGTTTTGTATGTCTGTGTAAAAAGTAAATAAAATTATATGTAGTTCTATTTTCGTTTCAAAGTAACTAAGTTGAGTAGTTTTGTGAGATAGACCCCACCTTGAGGATTTTTTTTGCTATGCCTCTGTATATCGATTGATTACAATCGTCTAATAAATAATTGCTGTCTTATTTTCTATTCCATTTTTGTTTTCAATTTATGGCTGACACAGGGTCGCCTAGTGCCAAAGAGGACCCCATGTCAGTTTTAATGCTGGGTTCCAGCCCCACCCCCCACCCCGCTTCTAGGGTCGGGCTCATAGTTTCTGCCTTGGTGGACATAAGATCCCGATGGCCACGTTAATACAAACCTGCAGAGTTTTATTTTAACTGCTTCTCGTTCTCCCTGATTATTAACACAGCACATCACCTATGTTTAATTTTATATGTTTCAAATGTTTTCATGTTTATCAAATTTTTAATTATTCTAATTCCGTTAAATTCTGGTCATTCCATTCTACTCATCACAACTCGCTGAGAGCTAATTTATTTTATTTTATGAATATATATACATTTATTTATTTTAATTATTTTTGGTCCGAGTTTCGTCGTGATGCGTTTTCACTCATCAAATTTAGTTTCGGTAGTTAAAAAATGCAGTGAAATGGAACACTCCTCTGCCGTGCTAAGCATAAAAGTCGTATCTGCACTGCTCGTATTTCTGATTTTTTTTAAACTTAATATCGCTGCTGCCAGCATGTTTTCAATTTGTTCATAGGGCAGAAAAAAGAACTAAATTATTTTTTTTTAAATGCGACCTTAATAACTTTTGAAGGTTAAAATTAGTGATGCATTAATTAATAGGCAGTAGTTAACCATTTTGTCGATTACTACCTATTGGTCAATTTTAACAGCATCATAGGCTGAAATACAGCTTTAAATTTTCACGAAAATAATGAGTATTTGATGAATTTCCAGCATTTCTTAAATTCAGTTTCGCTGGAAAAACATTGTTAAAAACTTGCAGGTTTAATGCTTTCAACCTTTCATCAATAAAATCCTTTCTTGCACCAAATGTTCTTGAAAATCGCAAAGGAAAATACCTTGGAAGGACAAATTAGTGGAGGGGAGGTAAGGGGGTGAGATTAGGAGATTCTCAGCTATATTTCTTGTTCTCAAATTAGCTAATTTATTAATCTAAACCATTTTTCAAATTTTTCGTCCAACCTTCAAACGGTGTATACTTTTTATTTATTTATTTATTTATTTATTTATTTTTTTTTTGAAAATTAGCGAAGTAGCGACTACTTTTCAAAAGTAGTGTAGCGCGCTACATTTAAAAAAAAGTAGTTGTAGCTGTAGTTAACTACATTTATAAGAAAGTAGTTGTAGTTGTAGTTCGCTACAAAAAATATGTAGTTTTTCCAACCACTGAATTCAACTTAACCCTACACTGCATAGCGTTGCCAATTGGCTACGTGGAATATTTTTCCTTATGACCATGCATAAGGCAACTCAAGTATAAAAAGCAAGTATTAGATATCTTTAAAGTAAATATAACCATCTATCCTCAATTTTTTTTTTTTTTAATGTGTTCCACCGTTTTCTTATAACATTAAAAATCATATATATGTCTTTCAAGAAACAAAAAATCATGCAGTGTAGGGTTAAAAGAAAGAATCACTATCTTAGTGGATTTTTTCTGTGTTTTATCATTATCTTACTCATCCAATTGGACCTAGTTCCATTGTGCGTCTTCTCATATACCTGCATTTTTTATTTATTTTACTCATTTAGAAGTGAGTCAATGAGAAGATGAAGGGTTTTAACTTAAATAAATGCCAATATGGATATACATTATGATATAAATTAGCTTATAAATATGTATTATATTCAAAATAATAATGTTATATTTAAAATAATAAACATTCACAAACTTTAGTAAGCAAATGTTATATTCCAGTGAGCAAATATTATATTTCCCCTTGAACTAGTTTATTTTAATTTATCGCGGTAGTAAAAGTTAACAAAAACCAGTGCCAAATTTCTGATAATACAGAATTGGTAATTGCTCCGGGTGCCAACTTTTACTCTTTTTTTTTTTTTCATGCGATAATTCTTCTGAAAG